>JAQQAE010002943.1:9006-21203 GCA_029823295.1 Pseudamia nigra | reverse complement strand
TCCATAACTGTAAACACCTCCAGAGACCAGAGCTGCTGCCTCTTAGCGTCTCTCGGCGGTGGCCGTCTTGGCGCCTCTCGGCGGTGGCCGTCTTAACGCCTCTCGGCGGTGTCCGTCTCGCCTCTCCGCTGTGGGCTCCCGGTCAGCGGAGCGTCTGATGGGGGGGCTCCCGGTCAGTGGCGTGGTGGAGTTGTTCACGGTTATGGACGTGTGCAGTGTCCATGTACACACTATGAAGTCATAAGCCAAGGTTAGAATACATTCTAAATCATTTTTAGAACTAATTTCATTCATTCCATTTCAGAATGAATTATATTGGCGCTAGCGCTCTGACTTCCAGGTCATTTGCTTCGAGACCCGGAAGTGATGCATAGTGGCTAGTGTTAGCGGCTAGCGTCAGCGGCTAGCGTTAGCGGCTAGCGCTCTGACTGACGCAGGCGTGACGTAGGCGTTGTCGTCCGCGTAATTCATCGCTGTTAGAATCAATTTTTTAATAATTTTTTCCTTCGTTGTCCGAATTTTATGTTGTCAGAAGCGGTCGTTATCCGAGGTTCCACTGTAATACACAAAAAAATGCCATAGTTTACTTTTGACAGATTTCATTGTGAAAATGCAGCTGTCACTACATACTGGAAATGGAACATGCAAAAATGCTTCTAGTTGTCACCATTATGTTAAAGTTTTTGGAATTTAAAGAAATCTAATATAAGGTTAACATTTGATAAGAAGACCACCTCAAACACAACAGTCAGCCAGTGGTGAATTAACAGCAGCTAATATTGGGCTGTTACCTAACCTAAAAGATCCCTATTCAGTGAATTATTAACGACTAATTCTTTTTGTGAATTGATGAATTCATGAAGGTCTCAGTACAGCTTGAGTAATTGGTAGTGAGCAGGAAGATAGCATCACACTATTACTGATAATTAATGTTTTGTAACCAGTAAGACACTAGTCACCAGTTCAATTAACGATATACACACAATGTTATTTATGTTGCTTTGCTTATTGGTGAGCCAACAGTAAAACATCCACAAGCCATTTTGAGTCCCAATACTA
Organism: Pseudamia nigra; assembly: GCA_029823295.1. Classification (NCBI taxonomy): domain Eukaryota; kingdom Metazoa; phylum Chordata; class Actinopteri; order Kurtiformes; family Apogonidae; genus Pseudamia; species Pseudamia nigra. The sequence goes on along the minus strand of JAQQAE010002943.1, from coordinate 20,144 downwards.
GGTTTTAGAAAGTGAAAAATAAAGAATTAACTGGAAAGCACTCAGAGAATAAAAACCTCCACCGAGGCTGCTCAATTTCTCTTCATAGTGGGATATGGCAATGAAAACAACTGATACTTATACAAACGGTCAGATTTAATGTTATTTTATCATTAGTTAATAGGTATGTTTTTGGCTAAATTTTCTGGGTGTTATTTGACATTACAAGGACAAATGTTGAATTTGGATCCATTTTACAATGGTGAGAAATCACTTAAAAATCTTCTGGATCCAGATGATGATCCAGATCACTACCACAATCTAATTATTTAGTCCTTATGCCATTTCTGACCTATCCTGAAAATTTAATCCAAATCCGTTCATAACTTACCAAGTTGTAAAAAAACTAACAAACAGCTAAACTAACACAAACAAAAACACAACCTCCTTGGTGGAGGTAATTACCATACAGATAAAATCTGATTTAGAAATACTTGCGTACTACTAGGGCAGGGGTGTTCAATCATCGCCATGGAGGGACGAGACCCTGCTCGTTTTCTTTCCAACCAGTCTCTTCAGCGTTGATTTCACTGAAATCCTTCCCACTGGTCTTCAGTGAAAACCTGTTTTTTAGTGAGTGGCTGGAAAGAAAACCTGCATCAAACTATTAATCAAAAATCAATACAGTGTTTTTGAAAATTGATGCAGTTGTATAACTCAGTTGCATCAGTAATTTTCTTACTCCCCTAGTCTACAGACATGAAGACATCTACTGTACATAGAACCGGTTTTCACAGATAAAGAAACACATTGTTCTAATATGAAGCCTGAGGTTTAATGTTATCTGTAATTTCAGATAATTATTGTCCTGTTTTAAGGACTAATTGTTGTTTTGTTCTCTTTCCAGTATTTTAAAAACAGGAAGTACAATCCCACCATTCTGCTTCAGGACATCATGAGCCGCCTCTTCCCCTCACAGATGGCTGAAAGGGAACAGATCCATCGAGCCGAGATGGCTGAGCTGTCCAAGTAGGTCCCACCACACGCAGCCTACACTTCACTCAGACATAACTACCTAAACACTTATTTTTCTGTCTACTTTTGTTTCATTTTTTTCAGTCTTACCAAGGATATCCCTATATTTGTTTGCACCGTGGCCTACCCGGGAGTTTCCTGCCCGCTGCACATCTTTGAGCCTCGATACAGACTGATGATACGCCGCTGCATGGAGACCGGAACAAGAAAGTTCGGCATGTGCAGCTATGAGCCTGGGAAAGGGTACACTGAACACAGAACTACACTTTTCATGATGTGCGTGGGTAGATTATGTTAAACCAGGTTCACACCAAAGATTTGTGAAGCAGACTGGAAAGTTGCAAGTTGCAGCTTGTCTCATTGGGAAACTTAAAATGAACTGGACTTTAGCTCATATAACAAAAATAAATACAGGAAAGAAAAACACAGTCATATAAACTTTGGTTATAGAGCTAGTAAAGTAGGCGCACTAAAGTAGAGTGCATTTAAAGAGCCCATAGTAAGCTTTTCTGTGTTTTCTGACTTATCTACCAGGTTGCAATGGTGAGTTCTCATCTTAAACCTACCAGAAAGCACAAAAAAAGTTTACCTATCTCTGAGAAGCAACTTGTAGCTCACAAGTCTTGCAAACTCTCAGTAGCAACTAGGTCCAGTGTGATGTTACAGTGTCCCAGACTTTCTTAGATGGCCATTCCCACTGTAGTGATGGTGTAGGGCTAGGCTCCAGAGGAATGTAAACAATTACCACAGCAACCTTGGCAGGTGATAGTCATATCCTCAAGATGAGGGGAGCAGTATCTATCACCGTCTTGACAGTCCTTGTTAATATACATCAGGGGTGTCAAACTCGTGCCATGGAGGGCCAAGACTCGGCAGGTTTCTATCCAACCAGTCACTATGGCAGGTGATTTCACTGATTAGCTCCTCCCCTCAATTTGAAGGAGTGCAGATCAGTGCCCTCGATGGCACGAGTTTGACACCTGTGATGTAGATGCACAGTCCGTCTCCTTTGCTCTTAGGAGAGCCATAGACGCAGTCGCTCTAGTAGATGGTGTGTCCTGCTATCTGCACAGCCGTGTCCTGAATCTCAGGGCGTAGCTTGGTTTCACTCATGGTCCTCACACAGCAGTTATGTACAAGGTTGTCGGTTGCCATCCGCAGCCCCACTAGTTGCTGAGGCACACTGCTCGGCTACCCGACTAATGATGATCATAGTAATAGTAACATATATATCAGACAGTACCTGTGATGTTTTCTGCATCACAGATACATTAGTGACGCTGCCCTGTTGGATCTTGGTAACATCTACATCTCACACTCCCGTAGGTCTGCCCCCCGCTGCCAGTCTTTTTGTTTCCCTCTCTTCGGGCAGACCGTATCGCTCTATAAAATGCTCTGCCTCCTGGTGTGCGAATAGTTTCTTTCCCTGTGCTGTGCATAGCCTGGATAACTTTAAATCTCACAATTAACATTCAGTACTTTATGTCAAATGTCAGCTCTGGGTAGCTTAAACTACTCACTTTATATTTTTGTACTTGTGTCAAGTGACTGCAGGTTTGCTCATAGTGACACCCGTTTGTTATATATTTTTGTAGTATTAGTTTTTCTTTTATTCTCCGTTTTCTCCTCTGTTATTTTTGTCATCAAGCATGTTGAGTAGTGATGGAGGGACACACTCAGGCTTCGATTGCAACACATGCATTCTTTATTTACAAAAAACTATGCATAGTGAAACAGTCATGTACATCAGCGAGATATTACTCAGCTACCTTTATCCCCAAAACTCCACCCTGAGGCCAGATCACCCCATCCATGCATCGTGGCCCACAAAGTGAGACGTGGCACAATGTAGGACATCCCCAGCTGTACAGGGTGTGTGCGTCATAAGATGCGATTGCCACAATCTTAAGAGGCAACTGCATGTTTATCAAATAGACAGTGCCTTTCTGTCTGTCTGGCCCAAACTATCAAATAAGGGCAAGAGTTGTTACATAACACAAGTGGGAACAACTTGATCTCTTACTTCTAAGCAGAGCTGTATTACCGTAGTATCCTCAAATTCTTCCACAGGCTTTTAACTAATGTTAGGTTTTTAACTGACTGACTTTTATCTTCTGTTATTGTCTTATATGTTTTTAGGTGCGCTTCCTCAGTCTGGTGGCTAATAAACTCACTCTGACTCTGCTTGTGCTTTAGGTTTGCTGATTATGGCTGCATACTGGAGATTCATGACCTGGAGCTGCTGCCTGATGGCCGGTCCTATGTGGACACAGTAGGTGGAAACAGATTCAGGGTCTTAAAGAGAGGTCAGAGAGATGGCTACCACACTGCTGACATAGAGTACCTGGAGGACCACAAGGCAAGGACATCAGAGATCACAAACCATCCCAATACCTGAAAAATACATGCTGGAAATATTACAAATGTCTCACTTTTCCCCTCTCTACTCTTTCCCTCTTGCTCTCATCTCGTGTGTTTTGTCTCCAGGTTGATGGCTCTGAGTTGGAGGTTTTGCATCGTTTGCATGACAGCGTGTACCAGCAGGCTCAGGACTGGTACCAGCACATCAGCCGGAATGTCCGCGAGCGGATCGAGAAGCAATACGGCACCATGCCTGACAGGGAAGAAAGCATTCAGGTAAAGGAAACGAGACGAGAATTCTAGTTGTATCTACCTCCAGAACAGTCAACACACTGATAGAAAATGAACAGAACGATCAATGAAATGAAAAACGATCAATAAAATGTACAGAAATGAACAAAATAATAGGTGATCGTACAAAACTGGCACATAAACATGAAGAAATACATTGATAAAGCATTCAAAATTTCAAAAATAAAAAAATGAACAAAATCAAGAAAAGGAAGAAAGATGAACAAAATGAACAGAAATTAAGAAAATAATATGTACAAAACTGTCAAAAATAATCAAATGATATAATAAAATGAATAAAAGAATAATAAAATGATCAAAGTAATCAAGTAATTGAACAAACTTGTCAATAAAATAAAAAATAATGATCAAAGCTGTAAACTAAACTGAAATGATAAAAAAATCAAGAAAATGATCAAAATAATCAAGAAAATCAACCAAATTAATCATTTCAACATAAATGAACAAAATAAACCAAAATAATTTAAATAATGAACAAAAATAAACAAACAGATAACAGCTCACATTATCAGTAAAATACAGAGAAATTAGCAAAATTAATAAAATGAGCAGAAATCTCATTAGGATTCTGATATTGACTGTCAGTTAAGACATTTCCAATGATTCATTGATGAGCAGAATAAATGGAAGTTAATTTAACCCTTACATACTGTTAATTTTCTACCCTCTTATGATGTATATTTTATTATTATCCTCCACTGAGGCCGACAGACTCCGAAGGGGGATATAGAAACACTCACTGTCCGTACTTCCGTCTGTCCTAATATTTCTACTTATATCTCCACAACCCCTAGGCCCAGAGTGACCAAACTTTACCTTTGGGTACAACTGTTGGGGGGAAGGGGTACCATGGTAACCTTGGTCCAATTTGCATATTTAATTAGGCCACGAGGTCATTTAGTAACCCTGAATTTTTATGTGTATCTACAAGATATTTTGTGCTTCATATTTACAGTATTTTCCTAATTTAATGTGAAAACTCTACAAGTCGCGGTTTTTTGCATAGTCTGGCTAGGGGAGCAACAAATACATTGGAGCGACTTATATATTACATATTTCGAGTATAGGGTGTTTGTCACACTGACAGCCGCTAGACGTCGCTCTAGGCTTGTGTACCTCCGTCTGCCGCATCTGTATTACTGACTATTTAAAATGTAGACATTACCGGTAACAACCATAACTGCCATCAGCTTAACACCGAACATGTCGGTACCATCACTTACCTGGTGAGGTGGGGAGGCGAGCCGCGAGCCCTCGCTTCTGGCGTCAAGCGCGCGGCCACTCGGCCGAGTGCTTGAAGCGCATTCCCCGAACAAATACGACCTGTTCTGCAGAGCGACTTATATACGTTTTTTTTCTTTTTCATTATGCATTTTTTTCGCTCGTGCGACTAACATTCCAGAGCGACATATCACCCGGAAAATACGGTAAATATATATGTGTTCAGTTGACATGAAAAAAGGGAAAACAAATATAAATTTAGATATTTTACCAGGAAAATGCAGTTTTCATGCGCATACTCATAGTTCACACAATGCAGCAAACATGGAAGCACACCACATGTAGGGGACGTTGGCACATTCTTTTGGGGCCTGTTGAAAAGTATGGCATTTTCTATTCAATTTTGTATATTTTGGGTCACTTTAGGAAAGGGCACCAAATTTAAGGCTAAATAAATGTAGGGTGTTTTAAAGGTGCAGTCTACGATGTTGGGAATGGTGCTGGTAGCCAATTGTTTGTAGCAGTCGGCTGTTGATGATTGGATAAGTGACCTGCCAGTCAACACGGCTTACAACCTCACAGCTGCACAAGCTCACATCCCCACTCGCCGAGTTGAAAACAGTCTTAGATAGCGAGCTAACATCTGTAGCTTATCTAACCACAGAGTGACTGAGGAGAGACGGCAGCATTTCAGATTCCTTCAACATCTGCTATCGGTAAGAAAAAAACAGACATACTAGCTTGATGACTGCGAGGCTGTAAGCTGAGCTGACTGGCAGGTTGGCTGTTTAAAGGAGACATATTGTGCATATTCTGGCATTATATTTAAAGTTTCTGGACCCTACAGATGATATAAATGCATTTTTAAAAAATTTGGTCCCTCCCTGCCCCTTGTTCTGATTGCAGTCCGATCAATCAGAGTTCAAGGGGTGTGAATTATGCAACTGAGACCAGACACCGGTAGGGACTGGTGTGAAGTGATCCATTCCTGGAGTCCAGGTAGGCGGGGCCCAGGCCTCAGGTTGAGATGATTGACAGGACATGTGACATCACATCAAAGGGAGAAGGCGAACTGCAGTGTTTCAGGAATATTCAGATGACCACGTCAGAAAAGCACTGTGCACTATTTGTCCATGACCTGACTGTGGTGATGCTGCAATATTATTTTAGGCCCCAGGAACATGGTTTATCATGTTAAAATACACAGCAACTTGATTTTTCATGTCTCCTTTAGTCATTTGCATCGGGCTGCCACAAATGATTGTCTACTAGCTAGTTTCTCAACCTTGTAGACGGCACGTTTAATAGTTGTAGAATGTTGAAATGGATCACATTTGACCCAAACCATATGTAAGGCCTGATAGCTGACATCTAATTCCTGAACGGTGTACTGGTTTCCGCTCTCCTCTGCACATCCTGTCTTCATTCCCCGCTTCACGTGCTTCTGTTTTCCGTCTCTTCCAGGCCTCGGTGAACGGTCCGGCCTGGTGCTGGTGGCTGCTGTGTGTTCTCCAGCTGGACACGGCCTATCAGACCACTCTCCTGTCCCTGACCTCGCTCACGGACCGCCTGGGACACCTACGCCTCGTGCTCGAGTTCTTCTCCCCCCCCAGATAGACGCCCACGGTGGGGAGATGGCCACGACGAATCAAATCAAATGGCAGCCAGATGGAGTGAAACCACTGAACTGGGTTACGTTGTGGACTTTAAATCAGGGAGGGGCTATTTACGTCGCAGCTTGAGGCCAAATCATCCGGTTATTTGATTTCTGTGCGTTTGCATCTGATTTCCTGTAGGTCTGACCAAAGGTGCCTCTAATCAAGGCCCTCAACTGTTATTTATGGATTTAACCAGTGGTGGGTAGAGTACATAGAAAAAGTACACATGTTTAAGTATTGATACTCTATAATACTAATAACTCAAGTAGAAGTAGCCATAAAAATAAGTACTTGAGTAAGAGTAAAAAATTATCCCATGAAAAACTACTGAAGTAACTTCGTAACATGGAATTTATTTCTGATTTGTTACTGTTTATATCCTTGATTATTATGATTATTTTTGCTTATTTTGTTGCTTATTATTTAATTTTGTTCATTTTTGTTAACTTGCTTTTTTGTTTGCCAAGTTTTGCTCATTTTTTTCTTTGTTTTTTTTTTTACTTAATTTTTTGATTGTATTGTTCATTTTAATTTCATTTTAAGATTTTTTTCATATACTTGATTATTTTCTTCAGTTTTGCTTATTTTGTTCTTTTTGTTAACTTGCTTGATCATTTTGCTCATTTTGTTACTTATTTTGTTGAATTTTTTCAGTCAGTTTCTTGACTATTTTGTTAATTTTTGTTAATTTACTTAATTATTTTAGGCATTCTCTCTTTATTATTGCTTATTTTTCTCATTTATACTTGTTGTGTCTTTTATAATTTACCTGCCTATTATGGTTCAGTTTTGTTCATTTTATTCTCAGTTTGTAATTTTGCTCAGGTTTCGCCCAGTTTTTTTTACTTATTTTGTCCATTTTGGTGATCATTTTTGAACATTTCTGATCATTCTGTTGCTTAATTTATTCATTTTTAATTTACTCAATTACTTTGTTCATTTTTTGTAAAGTGCACTGGTTTTGTGTTTAATTCAAACTTTTTTACTCCTACTCACGGCGCTGTGGTCAAATGTAACTGAGTAGAAGTATAAAATGTTCTGCAAAATAACTACTCTCAGATGTACATTTATTTGAAAAAAAAAAAAACACAAACAAACAAAACTATTCAAGTACATATAAAGGAGTCAATGTACCAGAGTATGACGCGCCTCTGGATTTCACTCACTGAAGCTTTTAAATTATGATCACAAACGGCCACTAGATGTCACTGTTTCCTTTGCAGAACATAAACACAACAGCGACACTCGGTAGTACAATGTTTTCTATTTCTCAACTGGTAAGTTTGCAGTGATATTAATGCCACACTTTTTTAAAGGACTATATATAAAAGGTAATCACTTCGATATTGTGATGAATGGCAATATTTGTGACTCTTGCAGTGTCGTTGGATCTATTGCCCCTGACAGCTATTAGTTTTAGCTGATTTTATACAGGATGGAGGACTTCTTAACCATTGCAGTAATAGTTTATAGTGTCATGTGGAGTAGCACCCACTGAGGCTCCGTTATACTCGATGACAGTTCCTGACAGGACTGAGGATGCTGTTTGATGAGACCTTTCACAGTGTGAATATGAATGTGAAAGTACAGATGTATGTGCATTAGGCGTAAATAAGGAGTTGCTTTTGTCAGTGGCCTTCTTTAATAGTGGGTAATTCAGAGGCTCAAATGATATGCAGTGAAACTGCTACACTACTACAGTCTGGACACACCTTTATTTTTTATTGTTTTGGCAACGTACATAATACTGAAGACATCCAAACCGTGAAGGAAATGTGTAGTTTGGAATTATGTAGTTAACAACCCAGATCATGTTTTATCATTTAGAGTGGCCAAAGTAGTCATGATGAGCTTCATGACAGCTTTGCCTTCTCTCATCAGATTCTCAAGGTAGTCATCCAGAACGGTTTTTATATCACAGCGGTCGTTGCCGAGAGTTGATCTGTGCCGTTTCTTGTCGTCTTAATGTGCTTTAGACCATCAGGTGTCTTGTGCAGAGGAAGGGCGGGTACAGAGTCAATAGCTGAATTAGTGCTGCTACTGTACAAATCCATATTATAACAAGAAACACTCAGTTAAGTAAAGAAAAAAGGCAGTCCTTAATTCATGTAAGAAATGAAGGTCAGTGACAAACCATCAAACACTATGATAAAAGTGAGACATGAGGACTGAGCTTCCTCTGCTGCAAGGAGGACAAGTGTGTTAGAATGAGCAGCCTCAGGATCCAGTGGCGGTCCTCATGACAACAGTTTCATCATAATGTTTGATGGTTTTGGTGACTTATTTTGGGGACATATTCAAAATTCTTCAAATTTTTCAGATTGACTGACCTTAATTGCTAATGAAGTAATGAAGGCCAGGTCTTAAGTGCTCCTTAATGGGGCTACTGACTCTGTACCCACCTTTCCACGTGCTCACAAGCACATCAAGAAGGCAAGAAGCAGCACAAATTAACTCTTGTCAATTCAATACAATTTGACGCAACACTGAAATTTACATTTCTCCAGTGGATCATAAGGAACAAATAAAAACTGTGAAAACTACATTTGTTTCTACTGTTTGGATGTCTCCAGTATTAATATGCAATGTTGAGAATAAAAAAAATAAAGAAAATACTGAAGGGGAAGGTATATCCAAACTTTTGACTGGTCGTCTACTGTCTTGTGCTCTCCATCTCTGTGCAGCTTGTTTGGTTTGCCCTGAACTGCAGCTGGGTTTCCAGGCTCATGAAAAACCTGGAAAAGGAACTGAATTTTAAACTTATCAGTTCGAAGGTCTTTAAAAAATCCTAATGTCAAAATGAATGAAAAGTTCTCAGTCATCAAATTTAATTATTACATATATTATTAAACTCCTCACCGTCTGCCATTTTAACATCTGAGTAGGTCAGTAGGGTTTTATTTGTGTTGATTCGATCCCCATGGAGCAGTGCATCTCAGCATGAGATCCAAAAGACCCAACATTTACAAGTTTCTTTTTAAATGTTTGATATTTTTCTTGTGAATTACTTTATAGTCTTCAAAAATATCCAACTTTTCTCCCTTAAATTTATGACATAAATCTGACAGTTTTTGCTTGTAATTTTGTGTCTTTAATTGTTTTATTTTATCCTAAAATGGCTCCATTTGCCATTGATACTTTTCCGTCTGAAAACCCAGGAAAAAAAGGTCCGGGACCAGTTTTGAGTCTTGATCCTGGCTTTGGAGAAGTTCCTTTGTCATCTTCAGCACATTTGGATCCCTGGATTTTTGTCTTTAATGAAACAAGACCAGATTATTAAAATACCGTCAAGGATTCCTTATTATTTGCATAATTTTGGATCCATAGAAATTTGCAGAAAGATACCATTTATGCAGTCGACTGAAGTACCTTCTATTCATGTGCTTAAAGGTTGTGAATAGTCATGGAAACTCTTTTATCAACGTGAAAAGTCTTGACGTTGTGTGGGAACCTGCTGCAGGATGTGGTTTTGACGACGAGTCCTTTACACAGCACAGGAGATGGACAGTGATTCCTCCATTTGATTTTTTTTTTTCACTCATAGTGCTACATTCCATAGCAACAAATTCCGGTTGAAACAAAAAAGTGTAGTTTTCTTACTCGGGTTAACATGCCATGGATATGTTTTATCGAGATCGTTTGCTCGTCATCGGTTTGTGTTACGTCATCTTCCTGCCTCTGCTAATCACATACTGGTGAAATGTTTAAACGTACTTTAAAGTAATAAAGATGCACACTTTGTGACCTGCGAATCTAAAATGAATACAAGTTTATTTTCCCTTAAGATGTGTAGGATTGTAGATTTTAAAGAACACATTGTACCCCTCTCTTTAAACAAGGTCCTTTAATTCTCCCATGATCCCTCAGTGTATATTTAGAATTTCAGATCCTTCATTCTCTCTAGTCTGTATACTCCTGGGTTTCAATCCCATGGCACTTTAAAGGTCCCATATCTAGATCTTCTGTTTATTTAATTTTTGGCATTTTTACAATTTCAGCCATTTTTTTTCTCCTACACATTGAGCTGTGGCCACATTTAACTGAGTAGAAGTACATTTTTTTTCATCACACATGTAACTGGTTAAGAGTAAAAAGTCCTGAAACATTGGGACAAGTATGCAGAGCATTACTCAGTTAAAGAGTGGTGGGTTGTGCTAAGTTTGAGGTCAGTTCTTCTAAGGTTTAATAATGCAAACCTTGGTCATTTTTGTTTCCCAAACATAATACTGTTTTTGTTTGCAAGTAAAATTAAATTGCAGCTCTAAATTAAACTGGCGTGCTTTGGAATACTCATTTAAAACCTGGCACTATTCTAAACAGCAATTGAAAAAAGAAACCTCATTCATTTCCTTTGGTGTTTCATTCAGTTTTTGTTAATTATTGTAGGTGGCTAATACGTTTGATTTCAACTGGATGTTAAGAAATGAAGCATGGGCAGACGGATTTTGCACATTGTATCTTTTATGCATTGATGCCACCTACTCACTAAATGAGTTAATGATGCACATTGATCAGCAGCATTCACTCCCACCATCTCCAGTTTTTTTTTTTTTGGTTATTCACCAGATGTTA
>JAQQAE010002942.1:0-21205 GCA_029823295.1 Pseudamia nigra | reverse complement strand
ATCCCCAACATAAACCCACAAGTCCCCATAATGCCGGGTGGCTCCCCCTAGCGGCACCCCACAGCCGCTACAATACTGTTTTTCCTTGGTAATTTGTCACAAGCAGTGCTCACGTTTTGGGTCAAACCTCTACAGGATGACAGAGTTCAGTCCATGCTGTGAGGTGTGTCTTGTAGCTCACTTACACACAAAATTTGGAAGGGACGACATGAAAAGTAAGAACAGGAAAAGATATTTAACAAACACTGGTACATCTGATCTGTTGACAGCACAAGGGGGATTTGGACAGGATTCTGCTCAACGTGAGGATTCAGACTACTTCAGCCTACAGACATGTGAGTACAAGCCCTGACCGTTTTATCTAATATCAAACTGCAGCCATATCACCATGCGTGTTAAGTCTGTGTGTGTCCATGTTGGTATTTAATCCTTTCACGCATGGTGTTCACTACGCTGGACAGGAGCAAGGTGACATTGAATTTATCGTAATTAAAAGATTGATGAGTGCTGTCAAGACACTAAAGTCATTCTAATCATTTCAAAAATAGAGCATCTTGGAGATAGCCATGTTTTTTGTGTCCTATCTTTCCGTATTCATTTGTTCATTGTCTGACTTGGGGTGTAGGCGGGGTACACCTTGGGGAGGTCACCACTTTATTACAAGACAGACATGCAGAGACAAAAATGATCCTTTTAGCACCCGTTGGACAGTAGGAAGAAGCCGGAGGACCCAAGCCGACACAGGAACAGGGGTGTGTAAACAGGAACAAGTATTGCTTTATATCAGACTGACTCAAGTACTGTAGAAGTACTTTAGTAGATAAATACTTAAGTAAGAGTAAAAAGATCTCTTAAAAAGCTACTGAAGCCCTGAGTAACTTCATAATGTGGTATACATTACAGTTTCATGCACAGTGTTCAGACAGGTTATTTATCTGCAGGTAAAGAGTGCATTAATCACAAATTAATAAGGTAATTGTGAAAAAATATACACTATCAAACACTATTTACAAGGGGAAAATGATGATGTCCTTATTGCAGGACCTGTAATAAATTATTTGGATACATATCTTTTTTCATAATTACGGGATCTTTTCTCATAATGACGAGAAAAGATCTTGTAATCAAGAGAAAAGTTAAGGCTCTCAGTAATGTCTTCTTCTTTGTTACAGACGGTAGGAACATGACGCTGTCAGACTTAATCTGCTTTTATTTTTTTCCTGGGCTGAGACACTGGGAAATAATGTTTCTGAGTGAGGATGTCATTAATATTTGTAGATAACACAATGAAGATGTGTCAAATCATTGGGATTGTTCAGAGAGAGGGTCCACACTGACCTCTCATAAGTCATTCTCTTCCTGCAGGAACGGTCAAACTAGTACAGGATGCTTTATTGATATAAATATATGCATTTAAAATGTATCCAGCCCGGTGTTCTGACATGTTACCATACCTGTCAGAATCAGAATGATCTTTATTGCCAAGCATGCATACACATACAAGGAATTTAATTTGACATTAAGGTGCGCTCATGTTAAGCGCTCCCTAATGACACGGCAGCCGACAGGCGCCTCATAGAATCACATGTCCTGGGTTAATGCACATGGAATATATCAGAAACATCATAAAACACAGAAATATGCGCAATTCCATACTTTCTAAATACTGCAAAAATAGGGGTTACACTATTAGTGAGATCCATAAGTTGTAATTACAAGATAGTGGTCTTATTTTTTATTATTATTACTTTTTTTTGCTTGATGAATGCAATATGCTTCCGTATAAAAATGATCAGCCCCTCATGAAAATATGATTCTTTTCCAAATGCCTCCCATGCTTTCCACTTGAGTTCTGGATACTTGGAATCACTTTGATAACTGTAAATCCTTCTCCTGCTTGGTGTCCATCAACAGTGATGAGTGATGCCTCAAATCCTTTCTGAAGTGAATACTGGACAAATGTTCAGTCTTAACTCAGTCACAGAGAGGTGGTCTGTGCTTGTGCCTGAATAAAAAGGTCAGTACTTTAGGGGTTAGTCATATTGACGCTGGGAATTTTTGTTTGACTTAAATAATTCTCTTTTTGTTTGCAAATAAAACTAAATTGCTGTTCTTAAATTAAACTAGCATGCATTGAAATGATCTGTTAAAAAAATCTCACACTCTTCTGAAAATGTGAAACAAAGTTTTATAGGGGAGGTCAATAATTTTGACTTCAACTGCATATAAATAATGTTGTCACACTAAAAAGTAAATAATATTTACACCTATAAAATTACTGAAAACAGAAAAAATACATTGGTTTAAGTCCTGGCAGCAAATACTGTACATTGCTATCAATGATTTTTCATATCATATTTTTACATAATGAAACATTATGCTCAGAATGTGGCTTATTAGAAGCAGTTTTTCATCATTTGAATGAACATTAATATGCGGGTGGTTGAAGCTATTTTAATGCTGTGTTTTGTTCCTTTTGAGCAGATTTTTTTTAGGTGAGATTTTGAAGTTATTTTTGAGGCTGTTTTTAAAGCTGGTTTTTGAAGGCATTTCCTTTAGGTATTCAGGTTGTTTGCTTGTTTTTAATTTTTTACAAAGAAATGTAAATCAGAATCTGGAGTTTAGTGAAATCTGTGCATAGTTCAAGCAGATGCAGAAGTTTGTGCCTAATTTTCTGTCCAGTCACCATCACCTCTGCCTTACACACACCTCCAGTCAGCTGTAGCTTTCAAATCAAGCATCCCCATTCATTTTGCCACACTGCTCTCCACACGTGACCATCATTGACCCACAGATTAAAAAAATAATCTTTACTCATCTCTGCTCCAAACATTCAACAGTCGTTCAATTGCAGCTCCCTCATTAGGTTTGATGGGTTTCCATGTGCTTTTCGTTGCACCTTGAAATTCATAATTATTTTCCACCATCTTGACCCCTGCTTTCATCCTCAGTGCTTTTCTTACTGTCATGTAGTATATCTCTTTTACATCAAGTCACTCTAAAGGCCCATTTATGCTTACGTGCACATGAAGGACATCACTTTTTTGACACCCAAGTAGCAATTCTTGCACCTGTTTTTTAAAATGAAAATCAGAGAGTATGTTGACTTAAAATGAACAAAATAATCAGCACAAAGGAGCAATGTGAGAATTTAAAAAATCTATCAAATCAAAAACAGAATAAACTAAATTATCAAGTAAATTATCAAAATGAATCAACTACATGATGAAATGAGCAAGAATGTTTAAAAATGACCAAAAAAAGCTACAAAATGGGCAAAAGTGATCAAAGTAATCAAGCTAGTTAATACAGTTGAACATAATAAGCAACAAAAAACAAAATATGCAAGAAAGTGAGAAAAGGCAAATAAACTGAACAGAAAAAAAATAATAAAAAAGTTAAAAATGAACAAAATAAACAGAATTGAACAAAAATTAACAAAGAAATCAAGGAAATGAACAAAAATGAACCTAATATTTGTTTGAATGTAGATATTATGCTGTAATAAGTTCACATTATGACATTACCCACTACTTGAATAATCTACTGTTTTACTTTTACTCAAATATTTACGTTTATGTGTACTTCTACTACTTGAGTCCCTATAATTATAAATTAACAATACTTTTACAGTGTTTTTTGGTACTTGCACATATCTCCACTAGGTGGCAGACTTTTTAAACAAATGATCTCCATTGCCCAGTTTTGCTTCCAAGCCTCACCATCTCCTGCTAATTTGTTTAATATATTCATTTCCTTTAATATTTGGTGACAATGAGGGTGAGCAAAACTGAAAAACACAGATTTTACATTGTCTGTGCTACATTCACTGTACTGCTAGACTGATTCATATCGATGGTTACACACCCCCAATTTATCAGACCTCAGTCAATCATTTTTAATTAATTTCATCTTAATATGAGTATGAATGTGAGCTGGACATATTCATTTGTATTAATTTGATAATGCACAAAGAAATCTTTTGATTTGAATGCAAAGGCAAAGACAAAATCCTGCACAGATATTCATGCCATGTGGAAATGAAGACATAACATTACATTTCAAACTTTTTAATAACCTCATCTTCTGATAGTTTATTCATTTTCACAGTGGGTATAAAGTGACTGATATGGACTTCTGTGCAGAGAAGTAGGGCAACGTCAACACAGACACCAGGATTTAAACCCACAGTCTTCTTTTGAGCACATCCCAACTCCCTCTCTCACAAAAAAAAAAGTACGGATGATGAAACCTGGACTGGCAAACACAGCGCTCTGCAGCTCGGGGATATTGTGTCAAGGCTGGTGTCAATATTTTTGACACATAAAGAGAATATTTGAGTTTTTGGAAGGGGGGAAAATATATATATTTCTTGTCAGGCGTTCACCTCTGGATGAACTCCCCAAAGCTGAGGCAGGCTAGAAGTGAGGAGGAGGAGGAGAACGAAAGGTAGCGAAAATAGAGGAAGGATGAGGAGGAGGATAAGGAGGGGAAAGCAAGGCTCAGCTTCATGTAAATCATCCGCATTGTTCTCCTAATGCTGCTTGTATGCAAAAAACACACATATTTGAAGCTGCAGGGATGGCATCACACACACATTCAGACACACAAAAAGAGGAATCTCGAGAAGAAACTCATACTTCCTTTTTCCTTGTCTTACTTTGTCCCTCATGGAGATGATTTTTAAGGCGCTATAATCCCCCTCTTCCTCCAAACACATAAAAGAGATATCCTTCTATCTGTGTAAGTGGTTGTGACGGCCACCAGCTCATCCCAAACACACACACACATATGTGGAGCCACCAGCTCATCAAGATGCAGTTATTCCTTTGGCGCTGGATTGCAGGCTGTTAATTGGCTGCCAAGCAGCATGTGTGTGTGCACCTCTGTGTGTATTTGCGTCTGTACTGCAGAGCGAGGGCTGCTTAGAAATTCCCGTCACGTCGTCAAGCCTCGATTAAGACGTTGCTCCAGTTTTCTAACAGACAGACATGTGGGGAGGAGGGGATGAGATGGGTGGTGGGGGTGTAGAGGATGCAGCAAGGGGGGTAGAAAGATGAGAGAACGCCAGAGGAGTGGGAAGACAGAAAGAGAGGTGATGAGGCGGGACTCGGCAATGGAGGGAAAAAAGCGAAGGGCAAGTGAGAAAGAGGTAGTGAAATGCTGCAGTGGTCCTGGAGCTGATAACTCTCCTGTACTGCTGCCTTATCTGTGGTATAGAGCTGCAAAACGGGAGCAGTTGGTGCATTCCAGGACTTCCAGAGGTATAACACGTCCACGACTGGGATGGACGTGGAAGTCTCCATCCTGAATCCTCAGTCGACGTGATTATCAGTTGTTTAAAAACCACAAAAAACCCTGCCTCTTTGTTTAACTTACCAGGGTTCCCTCCTGCAGATGTCAGAGGCTTGCTTTTTTTCATATCTCACAGGTTCCTTATTCCAATATGCTAATTTTTCATTGCTGTCTCAGTCAGTTTGCTCCTTTCATGATTGTTTTCTGTTTCTATTTTAATTAGTGTGGTTTTAAAGTACAGTAACAATGCACGGGGTTTCAGGGAAACCTCTGTTAAAAGCATAATGTTCTGCCCTGATTTACTGTATGTCTTCACTGAGTTCACATTTGCAGGAAGGTATTTTACATTGTACAAAATAAAAATCTATCTTGGAATTATACCCAGCCTTTTTTTTCGCAGGGGTCACATTGTCATTAAAATTGTTATCTACTGTAGTGTTATGTTGAAACACGAGTGCCTGTGATTGCAAGGTATCCACCAAAAATGGCAGCGAGTGCAATTTTGATATGTCAATAAACATGTCAAGTTTCAAGTAAATTGAATCAGCAACTTCCAAGACATTGTGTTGTTTTATTTTCAAGCACCACCTGTCTGAAAAGTTGACAGGATGACAATATTAAAGTGTTCAGTAATTATGGCAAGTTTCAAGTAAATCGGTTCAGCCACTTTCAAGCACTTGGACATTTTCTTGTTCTCTTGGAACACCCGAGAGCACCCTCTACTCCAGAAACAGCAGAGCCATCTATCCTAACCACTGGATGCACTGACATTGGATTGGGTTCAATAACTCTTGCAAGTTTCAAATAAATTGTGTGGGACAATGTCAAGTTATTGCATCTTTTCTGTGTCTGTGGTTGTCGTCCAGTGTCTGTGTTTGTTGTTTTATCTCTACCCTTTTCTTTTGTTTCTCCTCTGTCCACTAACCCCAACCGGTCCAGGCAGATGGCCGCCTACCCTGAGCCGCTGGTTCTGCTGGAGATTTTTCTCTTCCGTTAAAGGAAGTTTTTCCTCCCCCCTGTTGCTCTTGTTTTGCTCTCGGTGGTTCTGTTGGGTTTACTCTCTGTATAATCTTGAGGTCTCTGCCTTGATTTGTGAAGTGCCTAGAGATAATCGTCGATTAGGATTGGTGCTATACAAATGAAATTGAATTGAATTTTCTTGAATCAGGGAGTAGACCCCACTGAAAATCAATAACACCAACTCTGAAAGTTGATGGGAATCTTTAAGTCATTAATGACTAGTGTAAATTTGAAGTTGACATGGGATCACAAAACCAACCAAAACCATGTGCATTTTTCCACAGAAAATAAGAGTGGTTACAGTTGAATGACTGATTATATTTTAATCATTACTGAGGACAAATTGACCCCAGTTGGTTTCCCCACAGAAATATGACACTAATAATTATGACTAGAAACTCAGAAAAACTTAATTATCCTAAAACCAAAGAATAGTAAATATGCTTTTAATCACCAATGAGGATCATCCTTGGAATAAAAGCTGCAAAAGTATCTTTTCATTGAAGACGCTAAGCAAATTAAGCAGCTAATGTTGATGACATCATCATTAATGATGCTCTGAAGATAAATATATTAACATTTTTCAAAGTTGTTTTGTTTCTCCCAGTAGTTCATTTCATATCTTAGAGTGGGTTCTTGTATATTACATACTGTTCATAGGTTGAAGTGCAATATGTCTATACAGTGTAGTGAACATAAAATAAATGTGTTCATATTGTAGAGTAACAACAGAGAACTTAAGATTTGTGATGTGAGTCACCACTCTGACTGACTTAAACCTTAAGACTTGACTTAATTTCACATAAAGTACATCTTATTAAGTGCCTCACAGCTCACAGTTTGTGGATTGATTACCATAATCTCTAGGACATTCATGACATGTAGTGAATAATGTAAGTACATTTTCTTTCTCTCACACTTTTCTATGGTGGAATTGAAGAAAATCATTTGTAAAAGAAAGTAAAAGCTGGCTAATTTTTTTTTTTTTTTTGACCCCAAACCAAACCAAACCACAGAGCTTGATCATACCAAGTTGTTTCAAACTTCAACAGCATGTCCAAACTTTTGGTTCCAAAGTGATCATAGGAAATATGGGTCACATAACAGAACAGATGCACATGAGACAGTTAACACAGTTTCATTTGTAATACAGTTGTCCCCCGCTATATCGCGGTTCACCTTTCGCGTTCCTGCTGTTTTGCGGATTTTTTTTAGTGCAATTTTCATGGTTTTTTTTTTTTTTTTACAGCATATGAACATGCATTGTGTTCTGTGTCCTGATTGGCTAAAGGAGAACCTGCGCATTGTGTTCTGAATCCTGATTGATTGACAAGGGCCTTAGCCAATCTCCTCTACTGCATTTCCTGTACTTACAGTACAGAATGCGTTCAGCTCACCAAACTTATACAAATGTTCGATCGCTAGCAGTGTGACTCTGAAGTGCTGTATGTTTGCAAGTTTTCTCTCCGACAAAAACCCTCAATGTCGACGAAGGCCTTCATTGGAAAAAGACGCTACAGCAGAGTGACGCCAGGATGAAGAGGCGCGATCAGAGGAAGTGTGGCGTGTGAGTCACTATTAATAATTTCTTATGTGTCCAGCTTTGTAGGTTGATCGCTAAAATCTACGAAGGTTTGAATTCTGAGAGTGTTTAAATAAGAGAGAAATGTGAGAAAATGTTCATGTCAGTCTGAGAATAGTGTGGGGTTAGTGTGGGGTGCGGGGTTTTACAGCCTTTAAAACAAATACGGTGGTGCCCCGGTTAACAAATTCAATCTGTTCCGGCGTCACGTTCGTTGAGCAAATCATGCATTAGCCGGAGTGAGTTTTTCCATAAGAATCTACTATTTTTAGAATGTAATCCCCGTGATAAATGAGGGACCACTGTAATTTGTATTACTGTCTACTTCAGGATAAAACAGTCGGAGTGTGGATAAGGACTATGTGTGAAGTTCAGGGTTAAAGAAAAGGGCTTTGGAATAAGGTACAAAAAGCACAAAAATACAAGGCATGAAAACACACAAATGCACAAAAACAGAAAACCTGAAACATACTAAACACACACAAATACAAAGTGTAACACACAGAGTGGATGAAACAAACCCAATGCAAACGTGGATCTCTTGTGTGTCAGTCCTGGGGCTTGTTCTGTAACAAAATCCACCTCATGCACCTCCTAACACTTTGCACCCCTTATAAATGTCACTACATGGTATCACCACTAAAATTTACTTAGGTCACAATACAGTACATGAACAAACAAATCATGAGGTTATTTTAGGAGGTTTAGACATGCGATCCTCGCAACATCTGTTTCCATTGTATTTACTTTTCAGTGATATGCCAATGTTTCTCCAAATCGTAAAAACCATCTTGGAATAATTTGAGTTCTTTCTTGATTTTCACATGCACCAGAAAGTGCCACTCCCTCTTCTTACTTTAGGACCTTCTTTAGACCTCTAAACTGAGAGCAAAGAGGCAATAAGACATTAAGAAAAAAGTCAGAAGAATTTAGAAAATTGTGAAAAGGTTAGCGAGTGGCAACATGAAATCAGTAGTCGAGCAAGAGAACACACAAAACGCACAGAGCGAAGAGGAGGGTGATCATTTGAAGGTTATGGATTCTGAACTTTTGGTTTAAGCACTAATGAAGCCATGAGAGACTGCTGGACGTATCTGGGTCACGAATATGCACAGAGTCACACAAGACGCGCTCTGAGACACATGCACTGTACACACACATACACAACACGGATAGATCTGAGTGCAGATTGCCTGTTATGTAACCCTGCCAGAAGAGAACGACGCAGAGAGGGAGGCCTGGCAGCTCAGCCTAATCACACACAGATACTTCTCACCGCTGTCTGTCAGACACCGACTGCCGCCATGTCGCTCTTTTTCAGTTGCTGCGTCCAGCTGGCTTGTTTTAGTCTCTGGTTGCCATATTATCCGCAAACATATTTTGATTTCAACCAGAAGAGCTAATATTTTATGACTGGTCAGATGGCAACAACAACAAAAAGCAATAAATACAGTTAAGACTGGAGCTTGGTGACAAATCAGTAATTATGACTATTGTGGTGTACAGTATATACGGAGGTAGGTAATAATCAAGTACATTTACGCAGTCACATGGATGTAGTTATTTTACAGAATACTTACCCAGTTACCTTTATGGCAGAAAAAATGTACTTCTACTCACACTTACAGTACATTTGGCTAGACCCCAATGAGTAAGAAAAAATGAACCAAATTAATTAAACAAAAAAATTAAAAAGAAATACGCGAGATTCAACAAATGAGCACAATATTAACAAAATAATTAAGTCCATTAACAAAAAGGAACAAAATAAACACAAACCAACAAAAAGTCAGCAAAATTATCAACAAAAAAGGAGCAAAATACACAACAGAATGGGCAAAAGTAAAAAGGAAATTATCAAGTAAATTAATAAAGATGTACAATATAATCAATAAAAAAAAATCAACAAACACACAACAAAATGAGGAAAAATTGACTAAAAAATGTGTTAAATAGGCAAATATGATCAAAAATAACCAAAGCTAAACAAAAATTAACAAAATGTCCAGCAAAATGGGCAAAAATGAGGAAAAATAATCAAGCAAATTAAAAATGTATAATATAATCAACAAAATAGGGAAAAATTCAATAAATACACAACAAAATGAGCACAAATGAACAGAACAATTAAGTAAATTGCCAAATGTGATAAAAATAACCAATAAAGCTGAACAAAATTGAATGAAACAAATTTCACATGATTGCGTTACTTACTACTTGAGTAATTTTTTTATGACAAACATTTTTACTCTTACTCAGGCTTATTTTTATGAGTACTTCTACTGGAGTCTCAAAAAGTCTTTAAGTTACTTCATAATTTTAATGATGTGCGGTTGCTGGACACGAGCGTCTGTCTGTGGTGTCCAGTGTCTGTGGTGTCCGGTGTCTGTGGTGTCCGGTGTCTGTGGTGTCCGGTGTCTGTGGTGTCCGGTGTCTGTGGTCTCTTTTCTTTTGTCTCTCCTCTGTCCAGTCGAGGCAGATGACTGCCTACTCAGAGCCTGGTTCTGTTGGAGTTTTTTCCTCTTCTGTTAACTTGTGTTTATTGTTAGGAGTACTTCTACTTGAGCATTTTAATTCTGAAGTACCAGTACTTTTTAATTAAGTGCTTGAGTTTTTGTTTACCCACCACCGGTGTTCACTTATGCTAGTGACAAACAGTCAGTTTGGGATTTATGACTATAAGAACACAGATGCAAAAAATTCTGCTGAATGCGTTAGTGAATGAATCTGAGTTAGATTTCTATAAGGACACTATAATAAGTGATCTGGTCCACCTTTAGCTTTTTGCTCTGATACTTTCTTATGCAAAATAATCAGACAAATCACTGAGTGATGTGTCGCTATGGTAACCCAACTTGCTTGCGGAGCCAGACCAAGTCAGACCTTTGCAGCTTCTATTTATTAAATAGAACCTGACAGACGCTCAACTGTAGTTGTGGTTCAGTTTTTGTACTAACAACATTGTAATATGACTTTGTTTGGCAATGTTTGATGAAGTCTTACCGAGCTAGCCATTGGGTGATGTTATATACAGTCTGTGCTTAAAACTGACTCCCAAAAGCTTCATGGAGTCCATAGCACCTTTTTCAACAAGGTGAAAACTAAAACAAACCACTAGTAGACCATTAAAAGAACATAATCCTATCTAAGTGAATCATCTGTTACATTTTCTTCACAGAACACAGTTAATTAACCTGCTGTCTTTGCTCTGTCATGAACTTGTGTTGTTTTTATCTACTTTGGGCTTCTTAAATTGCTGCTTCTCTCTTTAAGACAGCAAAGGTGACCTGAATCATGATTTAAAATATGTAGAGCTTAAAATACTGTCCAAATAAAAACCACTGGTAATTGTAATTATCATGAGAAATATCAAATTGTTATTTTGTTCAAGTTTACAGTAATAGTGTTTTCGGTGCTGACTGAAAGTTCAGTAAGCCAGATAATTATGCATGAATTCAAATTATTAATATAGATTGCAACCGAATGAAAAGCAAGCAGTCAAGAACAATGTAAAAGAAGCAAAAACATGAAAAGACATGAGTGACACAGGAGATGAAGACATAAAAGACACAGAAAGACAAAATACAATAAATTTTACAGCTGCAAAAAGATGAAATATGATGTAAAAAACAGACAAAAATGATGCAAATATGCAAAAAGATGACTATTCTATTCTATTTCTATTTGCATAGCGCCAATCATAATGACATAAAGGATGCAAAAAATGATGTAGGAGATGCAAAAATACAAAAATCATGTAAAACATGGCTTTAAATCTTTATTTCAGTGCAATGAAATTACATAATAATAATTTTAGCTCTTTTGAATATCTGTTTTTTAGTAAAATGTGATCCAAAGTTTCTGTTTTTAATCATGAAAAGACCTCCAAGATACTCTGGAAAAGTCACTGATGAGTTTGCAGAATTACTGTCGGTGATTTGAGTACAACTTTTTATGATTTTAACGTTCACATTGATAGTAACATGAATAGTAAGGCTTAAGAACGTTCTGCTCTCCTTGACACTTTTGACCTCTTACAACATGTGAAAGTGCCTACACACACTCAAGGACACACTCTGGATGTGGTTATTATTAGAGGTGTTGATGTTACCTGTCAATGTGAAGGACTTGGCTCATTTCTGTTTCCTTTGACTTACAGATCATCACTCAATTAACCTCAGTGTCCGTCAAGAAAAGGTTCATAAATGAAAATACCAGTGCTCAGTTCATGGAGGTCATAGCTACGTACATATGTCACTAAATGTGAGTGCACAGTCAGTTGATGAACTTTTGGATAATTTTAACTTATCAAATGTAATGGATGCTGTTGCACTCATTTAAATTAAGACAACCTTGAGCTGGTCAAAAAACCATGGAGCAACATGGTGATGGTGAAGGCCTTGAAAACAGAATGCAGGAAAGCAGAGCAAAAGTGGAGAAAAACTAAACTTCAAATTCACTTTGATCTTTACAAATAAAGTGGTAGTCATTCTAACCATGAATTATTCAATGCCAGCCAGCAACATTTTTCTGAAATTATTCATAAGAACATCAATAATACTTGCACTCTGTTTACTATGGTTGATAAGCTCGCAACCCCCCATGATCAGATAGCTCCAGAACTCCTCTCAGCAGAAAAGTGCAATGAATTTGCTTGCTTTTTAAATGAAAAAAATACAATCCATACGGTCAAATATTATCACAAAGCAGCAAAACAATAAAATGACAGAAACTGTAAAACCACGCAGGAATAACTCAACTGTTATGTCAGAATTTAATACAGTTGACCTAAAGACTTTACACACACTCAAGCACTTGTGTGATTACTGGCAATTAGTCTTTTAAAGACTCTGTGGAAGAATTTTGTGTCTCATCTTTGCAGAATTGTTGTAATTCAGCCACATTGGATGGTTTTTGAGCATGGACTGCCTTTTTAAGGTTATGCCACAGTATCTCAATGGGATTCAGGTCAGGACTATGACTAGGCTACTCCAAAGTCTTCATATTGTTTTTCTTAAGCCAATCAGAGGTGTGTTTTGGATCATTGTCCTGTTTTAGAACCCAAGTACACCTCAGCTTCAGGTCACAAACAGATGGATGGACATTCTCCTGCAGGTTTCTTTGGTAGAAGCGAAATTTATGTGTGTTCCTTATTTAACCAGGTAAAAAGTCTGACTGAGATGAAAAAATTCTTTTGCAAGAGAGACATGGTGAACGTGGTGATACACAGCTGTACATTTCCATGAAACCTGATGAATTTAAAAAAATAACAAAATTCCATGCTTGTCTCAAAGACATAATGGCCTGAATGACATCCAATTGTCTCTCAAAAGCCCAAGGAATCTGAGGAATACACTCCCTGATGGCTTTTTTTAATCTGGGCAACATTTCAGTAGAATCCAGTGCAGCTGTGAGGAACCTGGGAGTGATTGTGGATCAGGACTTATAACTCAGCTCACATATAAAACAAAAGGCAAGGACAGCACTCTTTCATCTTCATAATGTAGCTAAAATTAAGAATGTCCTTCAGTTACCAAGCTCCTCTCCTCTGGAACCAACTCACAGTCTGGGTCCGTGACGCAGACACTCTTAAAGGTTTCCTTTTTGACAAATTGTATAGTTAGGGCAAGGTGAGGTGACCCCCTAACCCTTCCATTAGTTTTCCTGGAGTCCTAGTCTGCTGGGTGAGGGGGGTACCGAGCTTCTCTCTCTCTCTGTTCCTTTCTACATTAAATTCCATGTCATTTATATTGTTACTAACTTTGTGTCTTCCCTGTAGTTCTGTGCTTCCTCCCTCCCTGTTCTCTCTTGCTATGTTTCATACAGGTCTGTAGATGATGTTAATGTGAGTTTTTTTCCTGTCAAACACTTAGACACTTAACTGTAGTTGTGGTAAAGAATTTGTTTGACAATCTCGATGAAATTTTACTGAAGCTTTGTTAGTTTATCCAGAAGTCCCCTATCCATTTCTGCCCCACAGTTTTACCAATTTTGTCCAAATCTGATGAATTCTGCTTTTACTTAATTACCAGCCTAATTGGCCTGAAAACAGTTGTTCACGAACCAATGGATGATGTCATAATTATGCTGTTCCTAATACAGTCTACTATGGTCTAATAGCAATTATTTATTGACACTTTATCACTTTATCTATAAAAATGCTGCAAGCAGCTGATCAATCACATGCGTTAAATGTAATAATTTGGACAATGTGAGTTTCCATTTCCTTAACATCATTGGTCAACAAACTACTAACAAAGCCATTTTAGGTAAGAAAACATAAAACATACTTCACAGTATTTAACAATAGAAACAAGCCTTCAAGAGTGTTTCCCAAACTTTTTTGTTCAAAACTGGTATCTCTCTGGGACCTTAGGATCTGAGCATCCACATAACAGCATGTTTTAAATGTGTTTTACTATTTAAAACTTTCAGGGACAGTGGTCACTACAGTGGACAGCTACTCAAAAGTTGTTTTCTCCGATATGAATGACTCTTAATGTCACAGTTGCACATCAGTCACTACAGTGGACACGAGTGTGTCATGCCGTACACAGCCACCCACTTGTCAGCTTTTGTAAGTGCAAAAAAAAAATTCTCTAAAACAAGATAGCCGACAGAAGTGCAGATGTGTCTTGCAGGGGAAGAATATCTGTCCACTCCTTCTATTCTAGGAGACCCTTGCAGGTAAAAAAATGTTGGGACATTAAGCAACAACTAAGGGGTAATATAATTGTTAAAATATCCAAGTATTGATTTTGTGATTTCAGGAAATTGCGATTTTCATGCCTAAAGAGTAATAAAAACACTTGGGAAAACACTTTGCTTAGTTAAATCCAGGTGGTGACTTTTTTTTTGGCCAAGCAGTGTATGTTTTCATGGTTTGTAGGTGCAAAGAGGCACAGTCTGAGGGACCTCAAGGTGCTATCATGTTTGTTTGATGCAGGATAATTAAAGAGGTAATAGAAACCAGCCAGCTCTCATCACTATTGATTCATTTGCTGCCCGTATACACACACACACACACACACACACACACACACACCCCCACACACCCACACACCCAGACACCCCCCACACACCACCCCCACCCACACACACACACACACACACACCATCCCACATGCTGCTTTTGCATCTTTGTTGTGTGACATTGTGTAAAACACACAATACTTAATGCTCAACCAGATAAACTTTATCTTTTTGGCAAATATTTGCTAATTTTGAATTTTATGCCTGCAACACATTCCAGAAGAGCCGGGACAGGGGCAACAAAACACACCTGTTCATCTATGGAATGTTTGGAACATTCCATAGATGAACAAGTTAATCGGTAACAGGTAAGGGTCATGATTGGGTATAAAACTTCAGCTCTTTGCAGTTTTGCTGGTACAAAGTGAGTCACAACTCATCTTTGAAAAGTCTAAGCTTAGTTGACACTTCTTTTGTCCCTGATCATGATCCTTGACTTGCTACCGAACAACCTGATCACTCTGACAAAACAGAAGTTTGATATTGTCTCTGTCACACCTCACTTTCAGTCTTGCAAGCATGAAAATTCAAAGTGTGTTCATATTTACACAAGACATTTAAGTTGGTACCCTTTTGCATTTTTATCAGACTCAGGTGAAACTAAGCACAGATTTCCAAGGCGTGTGGTTTTCCTTCTGTCGAATGGACTGGAGAATTGATTTGAAAATGTTTCGCTACCTATCCAGGAAGCTTCTTCAGTTCTAGAAGCTTTCTGATAGGTAGCGAACCGTCTTCAAACCAAATTTCCAGTCCAGTCAACAGAAGGAAAACCACACGCCTTGGATACCATGACCTGGATGACTGAGAATCTTCGCAGACATAAGCACAGATTTCATTTTCACTGTGTTTTAAATGTTAAAGTATGAATGGGTCAGAAAATGCAAGTGAAGAATATATACTACATTTATATCTGTGACATACACTTTTTCTTGTGGGCTCAAAAACAGCTCAAACACTACAACACAAACATTTTTTTTCTCTACCCAATGAATCATCTTTTGTGACCCTTCTAAGGAGAGTTGATGTACAGTCACAGGCCACATTTTCATTAAAGTTCAAAATCAGTGTTGACGCAATTTACATGCAACAGTATTTTAGTCATGTAGAGCTCAAGCATCAAGGCAATGGTGTAGCCACATACAATCAGCAGCAAAAAAAAAAAAACAGACAGCAAGAAAACAGCAAGAAAAAAACAGCAAAAAGTTTTTGCCACATTTTACTTTACATGTAAACAGTCTAGAACATACACTCCTTTAATTTCCTGAAATTACAGACAAAAATACTGAAACTTCACAATATTCTAATTTTTGAGGTGCACCTGTCCCCAGTTCACACATACTTTTTGCGTTTTGAGCACATCCCTGTGTCTTCTTCTGGATATCACTGTTCTACTGTCACTGTGCAAACAAACACACTCATCTAACAACTTACAACATAGCTGAGCAATCTTTAATTTCCTGTGCCATTGTGGATGCAGCACAAGCTGTCCAGGTTAAACCGTCCTGGCAAGTGCATCACCAATAAACCATCAGATAAGTGAATGATAAATGAAGAGGCGTCTTACAGCCTATTCATCTACAGCTGTTTGATGGGTCTGAAAGATGATTTCATTCACTGTGCTGCTCAAAAGAAAAACGGCAACTTTTGAGGTACAGTGTTGCACCTGTTAGTCAGTGTGCTGAAAGATGTGATAGTGTGAGGAGACATTATGTCAATAATAAGCTTCAACCATTCTATTTGTTTTCATTGGTTGTCTTTTGTGATGACTGGATCTTGAAGTGGTTGAAAAATGATCTGTGAATACAGCAGAGCACTGTGCTGGTTCAGGAAAAACATGTTTTAAATTTACATGAACTGTGACATCACATGCCATAAACAATTACATAGTCAACCAAAAATGCATCGGTCCCATTTCCTGAGCCAGTAAAATTCTTAAAAAACAATAAGTGCCAATATTCCACACAGTTTTTTACATTATAGTTTCAGAAAATTATCAGTGAACAGTGAAAAGTACATTATTCAGTGTTTACAGTAACCTTGTCTCAGAATACAATTATAGGTGACCTTGGGAATGACTTGCAGCTAATTACAGTGTTTTTTTGATGAAATGTGGGCAATTATGACATTTCCAGTGAGTGTGTGAGGGAGAGTTACAGTACAAAGAGGACCTTGGAAAATAAAGAAAAAGGAATCAACACACTTAATGTTGTAAACACCCCTACAGAAGTCTTTAATAGACATACAGCATATAAGTGATATACAAATTTAAGTATGGGACCTTTGAAATGCAATATGATACTGTCACCGTGCAAGTTAGTGCATACTCTCATTTCCAGAGGACGTTAGTTGAGAAGGTGGTGTGATACACCTGTTGAATTGTTTCTTTCAATTCTCATCAATTGTGTCGCAGTTCACTTACAAAATATCAAGGAGATCAGAAAACAGAAACAACTCTTTTGGTCTAAGATGACAGAGAACAGTGGTGACTGGGAGTGCAACAGAATATAAACACATCAGTCATGAATTTGTGTGCAGAGGCGATTTTTCATGTGTCAGTTAGCCGGCATAGTCTGTGTTGACATGTCATAAGTCTCCAATGCTAATATTTTGCAAAGCTCCAAAAGTTTTTCATTGTTTTCTGTGACTGAAAACTGAAAATAAATACAGAAAAAGTCACTTTCAGGAATCAAACCTGAGATCCACTGCCCCACAGCACACGGTCCGAATGATACCTCATGTTGCTGATCCATTGTGTTGTGCAGCGTCAGGTGACATAGACAACAAAAGCTCATTAGCTCATTCACAGTTAAAAAAACGGAAATAAATTTGGATATGACTACAGAACACAGCACGAGTATGGTTATTTCAGAGACACTCTTGATACAATTAATATGCTGACTATCACAGTTTTAAGCCCAAGAAACTAGAGGTTGTTGATTGCCCACAGTCTTGAGGAATCCACTAAAACAGGCAGCCACTGAATGGCAGAATATTGAGTAATTTGTCAAACCTTGCAACCAGCAGCAGTGCCTCCTCTAACAAAAGTTGACAGGATGCAAATACTGTAGCAGTCAGTAACCCTGACATGATTTTAAGTACACCAATTCAAATACTGTTTTCTTGATACAAATAGTGCCCTCTATCAAACAACAACAGTAGTGACACCTGTTGAATTGGAAGACATGGAGGTAGTATAGCGCGATGGCAAGTTTTAAGTAAAATTATTCTTTTCTTGAAACACACTTTAGCGCCACCTCCTCCAAAAGTAGTAAATTGGTTCAGACATTGTCATGGTAACACCCTTTTCTTGTGATAAGCAGTAGCTGCAACACCCGTCCTGAAAGGTTCAAGTGTATATGTTATTAATAAAAGTTTTAAAGTGCCATGTCAGGGTCATTTACATCGGTTTAATTTTAATCTTAGGTGCCTCTAGATTAGCTTCGCATCCATCATAACTCAAAATAGTCTAATAATTTCAGAACAAATGCACAACATCACAAGAGGGGGAGCTGTCTTCCTGAAACAAATGGATTTGCCTTATTTGGAGTTTCCGGTGCAAGGGGAGGAGTTTAGCTAGGTAGCTTCATTGCTCTTCTTTGTAAACAAAAGAATTCCGGTGGGGGCTGATGATGGCACCCGACAAATTTGTGCATAGCAGTTATGGGATGATAATGAGTGAAGCTGGGCGGCACCCTAGGATGAAAACACAAAAAAGCACATTATGGCATCGTTCTGAACATCAAATAAATGGTGCACTATGTATCCGGTTGTAAGATGGCAACCTCGTTTGCTGTGAATTTAGCCAGTGTGTCCGCTCTAGTGTTTCTTATAACTCTATGGCCATGAGTGTGCAAAGCTGTCATTAAAGCTAAATGTGGCTACTTTGGACCATCTAAAAATATAAAACATGGTCTGTGTTGTTTGACACTTTTTTACTACACAGGTTCACACACACAGTTGGGATGTCTTCAGTATTAATGTACAATGGTAAAAATAATAAAAATAAAACAATTAAGGTGTGTCCAAAAACGTTTGACATGGAGTGCACGTACTAAAAATTCTCTTTATTAATTAAACCAGTAAAGTATTGTAACACAGTACATGGCTGTCAAAGACAATCTGCACAAGAGCATGAGTTCAATTTCATGAACCTCACTGTAGCAAAACATTTCTATGCAAAAACAGCAAATAAACTGTTGACTGGATGAAAATGAATGCAGAGAAACACTCATGCATAAATACATAAATGCATAAATACATCGGCATTGTCTTGCAATAAGCGAACTAATAACATCCGGAAGTGATCTTCATATAAATGAGTGCTGAACCTGAAAATTTGTTTCACCCGGAGTGTATTCATTTCAGTGCTGTTCATAATGGAGAGTAACCACACCGCGCTGCTGCAGCTGCTTCACCTGAGCGTCAACTGCCGGGATTTTCCCATCCT
Organism: Pseudamia nigra; assembly: GCA_029823295.1. Classification (NCBI taxonomy): domain Eukaryota; kingdom Metazoa; phylum Chordata; class Actinopteri; order Kurtiformes; family Apogonidae; genus Pseudamia; species Pseudamia nigra. The sequence continues at coordinate 1,829 of JAQQAE010002942.1, read as the reverse complement.
GTTTCACTGCGGTAATTGAAACCATGCAGGTGTGAGGCACCGAGCACGGGGACTTCATTAGTAAAAAGAGAGACTTTATCTGACCCATTTTCAGAATACCCTGAGCGCTTCCAAGCGCTGCTTTCCAACTCCTGATTTGACATAAAGAGGAAGGTGATTAATTTTTGGTGGTGGCATGTTAATCCACGGAGGATTCCTCTGGCTCATTTTCAGACCAGGAGTGCAAAAGGTTTGCAAGGCAAATTTCAGTGAGACCACTGATCAGTCTTACATGCTTCCCTCCTCTCAAATTCATAGTATTCATAGCATTGAACCTCAAGTGAACTCATCTCATATTGCAAATGTTATTTAATAAGTTTATTCCATTTTCACTTTTAGAAATATCCTGTGAGAATACTGTATGACAACCCCAATCAGCCGTGTTCCAGTCAAGCTGTGACAGACAGATGCAGATCTGTTAAAGATCTCCCCACTGGCAGATTAATGCAGACGAGTGCATGGAATTGTCTAGTTTGGGAATCACTTTGCCAAGTACTGCCTCGTCAGGAAACAGGGAGGCATGAGTGGAATTTCAAATGTCACACAGATGGCAGTCACCATTACTGTATATGGCAGCTTGGACACCTTGTGAAATGACATGCATGTAATTTATTGCAACATTTTCCTAGAATGTAATTCTAACAGACATTTCATCCGGTGGAAGTGGGTAAATTCAGGGAAATGTTGAAGTTGTTGAAGTGTTAGTCCTAGTGCTGGTTTCATGTAATATAACAGGTAACATCACAACAGAATTAAATTCTAAAATAAATGTTACTGCTATTTGTAATGGACTGCAGACATGAATAATATCCTCTAATAAATAACAGTTTGTTTATTGTTTATTTTAAGGGATCCACATCAAAAACATTATACCCAATTACAAGAACCTCAATACCTGACAACTGTGCCTACTTCACACAACACGTCCCTCTGTGTTTTGCAGGCAGAGGCTCATCAGCCTCACCTGGTCTCAGCCCTGTGCTCCCTAGCACAACACACCGTCAGCAGGCTTCTTTTATTTCTGCATAAACATCCAGACATACTCTATGGTACTGATTCACTGACTTTTTACATATTTATTTAATTGGGTTTAATTTAAAGTACGTGATTTAAAACTTCCTACCAGCTCATCTGTCTCCTCTGTGTGTCAGTCCTTGAGCCAGGCTACAATAATTACATATGCAACACTACCGCTGTCCCACAAGTGAAACATGAGTGAATATTTGCAAAAAAGAACTGAATTCAACTGAATAGAGGTTGAAAAGGATTTGCAAATAATTCCATAGTAATTTTATATACATTTTCCACATTGTCCCAAATTCACTGGAATTGGGCTTTGTACTATATATTAAACATTTTTATATATTCACCTTCCTTTGTATAAGTCAGTTTTTGCTTTGACATGAAAGAGTTGTTTTTGTAAATTCTTGTCAAAGGCCAAATTTTATGGATGATGATTTTAATTTTATTTGCCATAAAATGTGAAAACATCCAAATGGGTGAATCATTTTGGTAGGCAGTGTATTACTGCATTAAATAATGTGATTGAATATAATGTTATTGTACACTGCCTGGCCAAAAAAAAGGTCACCTCCTGGATTTAACTAAGCAAATACTGTAGGTACGAGCCTCCCATTGGATAATTTCTGCATGGGTGATTATGTTTCAGCTGGCAGCGAGTGACATAAGGATAGTGGGGAACCATCATCCTCAAAGAAAACATGTGGTTGGAAAAAAATCTTGAATGATCATGACCGGTAATCACTTAAATGTGTGGTGAAATCAAATTG
>JAQQAE010002941.1:0-21206 GCA_029823295.1 Pseudamia nigra | reverse complement strand
TGTGTTTGTTGGGGGGGAGGGGGGGGGCAGCGGTCATCTTCATCATCTTTATCTTCATAATATTCATCATCTTCATCATCATCATCATATCCATAATCATCATCTCCATTATCATCATCTCATCATCATCTTCATCATCACCATTATCTCCATTATCACCATCATCATCATCTCCATCATCATCTTCATCATCTCATCATCATCACCTCCATCATCATCGTCACCTCCATCATCATCATCATCATCATCTCCATCATCATCACCTCCGTTGTCATCATCATCATCTCCATTATCATCATCTCCATCATCATCACCTCCATCATCATCATCATCTCCATCATCATCTCCATCATCATCACCTCCATTATCATCATTATCATCATCATCTCCAGTATCATCATCTCCATCATCATTATCATCATCTCCATCATCATCTTCATCATCATCATCATTTCATCATCATCATCATCTCCATCATCACCATCTCCATCATCTTCTTCATCATCATCTTTGTACATGTACTGTTGTTCTTTCTTGTCGACAGACATACAGTAGATTTATTTACCTTCACATATTTCTACAGCTTCCTGTTGTCTTCATCAGAAGAGTCACATGATGTTCCTCTGTGGTGTCTTGCTTGCTGTTTTATTGAAGGTCAGGGTGAGGGTCCGTCTACAGGACAAGGAAGAGGAAGAGTCACATCCAAAAGCTCTAGTGCATTGCCAGTATCCAAGGTGGAAAAGGGGAAAAATAGGTGAAACAGAAGGAAATCAAAAAAGGGGAGGAAAGGAAAAAGACCACACACAAAAAAAAAAATAGGCATGGTTTCATCACCATATGTTAGAGACATCACTGAATGTGTCCAGAGAGCCATGAAAAAACATCACATATACACCAGTGAAGCCATAAACCACACTCAGAGAGCTACTAGTACACCCAAAGGACAAAATAGACAGACAAAAGAAGTGACATCATTTATGAAGCACCATGTATGTCATGTAACATATCATACATACGGACACAAAAATGAACACAGAAAAGAATGAGAAAAAGAGACCACAGGAAGACACAACAAAAGAAAAAGTAGAACAAACAAATGTGAAATCAGTCATATCTGACAACTGTAAAACAGAAAACAACAACATGGAAAGAACCAAAGTGATCTGTGAAAGCAACAAATACAGTTGCTGCATTAAGGAGACCATTGAGATCCACAAGCGTGACTTGAGGACCATCAACACAGATGAGGTATCAGACATCATGACCCACACCTGGGATGCTGTCCTCAACAAGATATCAGATGGCAGGGGGTATCGTCGTCCTCTGTTGTCTGGTAAACCTCTATAAAACAGCAAGTAAGACACGTCACAGTAAAAACAATGTGACTCTTCTGATGAAGAGGACAGGAAACTGGAGAAAGGTGAAGGTAAATAAACCTCATGTTTGTCGACAAGAAAGAACAGCAGTAAATGGACTATCGTTATCATCATTTTCATCTTCTTCATCATCATCTTCTTCATCACCATCATCTTTATCTTCTTCATCGTCTCTTTCTCGATGGACTTTTTTTTCATTTTTTTTTGTTTGTTTTCAACATTTTTGTGTTAGGGGAGTGTGGCTTGGACCCAGACGCTGACACACGAGGCAGACTCAAGTTCTGTGTAAATGACAGTTTATTGCATATTACGGGTGCAGAGCTGAGGGCAGAATCCAAGTGGGTCAGGGCGGAGGTCACGGGCCGGCTGGGACCGAGATGAATGGAGCAGGACAGGCGGATGAGGACTCTAATGGAGCAGAGCAGGGGGACGAGGAGACAGAGACTGACCGGGACAGCCACAGGACAAAGAAGGGCAGAACAGCTTCCAGGACAGGATCACAGGAGGGAGATGGAGGGTGGAACCAGTATCCGGGAACTGGGAAGATGGAGACGGACGGTAAGTAAACACACAATTGCTGAGGAGTAAGTATAACACTGGAACGTGACGAACTGGTGAACAGAGTTGACGATCTGGTGGAGAACTGTTGGTGAGGCCCGGTTTTATAGCAGGACTGATTGCAGATGGTTGACAGCTGGCCCTGGCTTCCGCGCACCAGTTTCCACTCCTGTAATCAGAGAACACACACACACACAAACACACACAGCAAGGGGAGGGGGAGAACTAGGAATGAGACGTGACAGTACCCACCCCTCTACGGGCGCCACCTGGCGCACGACTGAGGCGACCAGGATGCTGTCTGTGGAAATCTGTGATAAGCGAACCATCCAGGATCAGGCGGTGGGGGACCTAGCAGCGCTCTTCTGGCCCATAGCCTTCCCACACTGTGGGTGTGGCCTTCAGCATCTGGTGGATTGGGATTCAGTATCTGGCTAAAGGCTGTTAGACATTAGCCTGTGTTAGCTTGGCTAATGGCTGTTAGCTTCGCCAAGACCCGGAAGTGACTATTTGTTAACCGATTAATTTTCGTTGTCAGAGTGAAATTTTTTGCAGTTTTTTTCTTCGGTATCCAAATTTTTCATTGTCAGAAGAGTTTGTTGTCCGAGATACCGCTGTAATTGTTAATTTGGTTTTCCTCCATTTTCTTTCTGCTCTCCTGCAATTTCTCTTCTGTTGTTTGACTTTGTCATTTTTCTGTGAGGGTGTGGGTTTAGTATGCATGGTTTTAATTACTACTGGAGCCACTGATTCAATGGCTGATTTCAGTTTACTGTTAAAATTGTCAACAATAAAATCACAGGTAAAATTTCAGGAGGGGTGTTGTGTGAAATGTCAGTCAAATTTGCAGCCACTCCAAAAGTCAGATAGTGTTTCTTCACAATTCTCACCACGGCATCCTGATGGGTAAAAAGGGTATTAAACATACACAGTAGTGGTCTGACACAGCCAGGTCAACAGAGAACAGAGAGCACACCAGTGGGCAGGCTGTAGCATATGACCAAGTCTTGGGTGTGTCCTCTGTTTTGAGTGGGCTGTGCGACATGTTGTTTATAATCCATGCAATTTATATAGTTTAAAAACTAATTTGCAGAAGGCTCAGATTTGTTATCAATGTGTAAATTAAAATCACCAGTTATTAAAATGTATTGCATTTGGAATGACCCACGTACTGTACCTCTAGCCAGTACCTTTCAACATCCTGTACAAAATAAGGTTAATTTTCCATTAGAAAAGCAACATTGCATGTCATGAGAGCCACATTTGGTAGTAGGGGATGGGACTGCCAAGGCTACATAAAGCACTGGACACTCACAGCTCAGGGTCCGGCTCAGGGTGTTAACAGGAGCCTTGCATCAGATCACGGGTCTTTTTAAGAGTTGATCTGCGCTTTGCATTTCTGAGAGTTCATCTGCAAGCATGTCTGATGAAAGGTGGGTGGCAATGTGTGGTAGAGCCCCTGAAAAATAAAGGAACATTGTTGTCAACACCCTTATAGCCTGACAACTCTTTAAATACACGTTACCAGACAATGATGTTACTTGAAAGGACAAATTCAGTCCAGTCCTAATATGAGCCATTCACTTCTCGTATGCAACAGGGTTCAGTTATATTAATACACACATCTCAAACTTTAGTTGTATTTTCAAGGTTTTCAAATTCAATTTTTCAGATTGGTTTTGAAACAGGTTTGTCAAGGCTCACTCACTTTTGTGCAGTCTAAATAGTTTACCACATTCCATCCATTTCCCTTTTACTGTCTTCTTATTCACTTGCTCTGGCTTCCTCTTTGTTTTTCTGCTCTCATTGAAATCCAGTGGTGTAATTTTCTCACCAGCGATCATTCTCCTCTTGTATGTTTAATACTGACCAGCGAAAAGTGGGGTTTTATCACCAGAACCAGAAGATTTAGCCAAAGGGGTCAGATTTACCAAGGCTTCATTTCAAGTCCATAGCAATGTCCACTGTCATTGTATTAAGTCATTCTCTTCACACATAAATGTCTCAAGTCATAACATGCATTTGTTTAAAGGTCCTATATCATTACATGCCACCACCATACCAACAGTCAGAAGTTTAGACACACCCCCTCCTTCACTGTTTTTTCTTTATTTTTATCATTTTCACCATTGTACATTATTACTAAACACATCCAAATTGTGAAAGAATATTATGGAATTATGTAGTAAACAAAAAAGTGATAAACAACCCTGAACTTTTTAAATATTTTATATTGTACAGAGTGCCACATATAGCTTTGATCACAGCGCTATACACTCATGGCGTTCTCTCATCACATTCCTTGTTAAGAGTTAATTTGTGCCATTTCTTGCCTTCTTAATGTGCTTTAGTGTTTTAATGTGGGAAGGATGGGTATGGACTCAGTATTAGTGCCACAACTACTGTACAAATCTATATTACAGCAAAAAACAGTTAAGTAACAGTAAAATTCAATCAGTATCTTAAGGAATGAGGTCATGGGGCCATCCCTAGTTTCTGAGTCCTGTAATTCTAATAAATCTAACCAAAAAATGCAAAAAAGTAAAAATGCAAAAAGGAAAGTAATTTTGTCATAGAGCTTTATTCATCCCCGTGGGGATTTCCATTGCAAATGCCAATCAAAAGTACCAACGCACATACTTACAATAATCCACATGAACTGATGATATACAGTCATGTGAAAAAATTAGGACACCCCATTAAATAGTCAGCTCTTTACTAAGAAATGTTCACATATCAATGTCCAATATTATTTTTATTTATTTCTAGAAAAAAAGTGATTTAATAGTAATTTAACAACAAAAATTAATGTTGTCTTGCTCATCGAACAAAATCGCCTGGGGAAAACCTGCGTGGTCACAGGGGAAACATGCAAACGCCACACAGAGAGACTCTGTGCTGACCCATTTGGACAACTGAGAACCTTCTTCAATGTTATAAGGACATTTAAGTTTTACTTAAGCAGAAAACCTCATTGCAGCCTTCCTTCCACTCCCCGCTGTCCAAACATTTAATGTCAAATTACTGTCTGTTTCATGTCATGTCATGTCACGTCATTCTTGCAAATGCATTTTCATCCTGTTGCATATTTGCTTTTCAGATACTTCTTCATACATCTTCATCATGTCGCACCATTTACATTATTTTTATCTTGATTTGTCTGTTTATGTTTTGTTAAGTTATTCCGTGCTTGGTTTTTAAAATATTTTGTTACATTTTTTCCGCCATTTTCATCTTATTGCAGATTTTGTATTATTTTACTTACTGGATTCCACATAGGTCAATATTTCTATAATTTTAAAAAGAAAACCTTTAATTCAACCGACTCAATAAAAACACCTCTGTAGCCCATTTTGTGTACTGACTCAACACTCAGGAATAGGGATGGGAATCAAGAACTGGCTCTTGTTGAGAGCCGGCTACCCATGGATCTATACCTTGGGATTGTTATAGTGCTTGCCTTAATGATTCCGTTATTGATCCCATCATGTGTGCAATGATATCACATGCACGCAGCACTGGTTTGTTTACACTGTATCCAACATGTTGCCAGGCAGAAGCACTGGAAAGAGTGGTTATATTTTACATGTAAAGATGATAGCAGGGCTGTCTGCAATACTTGCAAAACTGTCATTTCACGCTCAATTTAATTTCAATTTAGTTTCATTTGTATAGCATCAATCATAATCAATGATTATCTCTAGCCACTTCATAATTCAAGGCTGAGACCTCTCTACGCAGAGAGTAAACCCAACAGAACCACTGAGAGCAAGCCAACGGCGACAGGGGGATGAAAAACTTCCTTTAACGGATGAGAAAAACCTCCAGCAGGACCAGCAGCTCAGGGTAGGCGGCCATCTGCCTCATCTGGTTGGGGTTAGTGGACAGAGGAGAGACAAAAGAAAAGAGTAGAGATAGAACAACAAACAACACAGACACTGGATGGCATGCACAAACACTGGACCGGTCCACAGTCAGCAAACACACAGCAAGGACATCAAGAGACCTAGAGATCTAGGGCAGAGGGAAGAAGCACAAAACTACAGGGAAGACGCAAGTCAGTATCACAATACTGCAAAAATTAAAAATAAGAAAGGGGGGTAGAGAGGGACAGAGAAAGAGAGGATGACTAGGGAGAAGGTGAGAGATGGAGGAAGATGGAGAGAGAAGATGTAGAGGGAGAGAGGGAAGGAGAGAGGGAGATGGTGGGAGAGAGAGAGAGAGAGAGCGAGAGAGTGAGAGGTAGGGGAAGAATTAAAGAAGGCGATAAAGAAAAAGGTAGTGAGCAAAGCTCAGTGCATCACTGTCCCCCCAGCAGCCTAGGACTATGCAGCAGCGCTATGGGTTTGCCCAACCTAGACTTAACTATACACTTTGTCAAAAAGAAAAGTCTTTAACCTACCGTAGTTTTAAAGGTACAGAGTGTGTCTGCATCCTGCACCCACATTGGAAGTTGGTTTTACAGGAGAGGAGCTTGGTAACTGAAGGCTCTGCCTCCCAGTCTAGTTTTAGAGATTCTAGGAACCACCAGTAGACCTGCACTCTAAGAGCAGAGAGCTCTGATTGGTCTGTAGGGAACAATAAGGTCTTTGATATAGGATGGAGCCTTATTGTAAGTTAAGAGGAAGATTTTAAATTCAATTCTAAATTTTACAGGTAGCCAATGAAGAAAAGCTAGTATTGGAGAAATAGGATCTCTCCTTTTGACACCAGTTAAAACGCTACAGCATTTTGGATCAGCTGGAGTCTTTTTTTTCCTTTATTTGGACATCCTGCCCGCAGTGTGTTAAAACAATCCAGCCTAGACGTAACAAATGCATGGAATAATTTTTTGCCTTTCCCTTGGAACAGCATATTTCTAATTTTGGAAATATTACAGTAATATTTATGTAAGGAAGGAAATACCTTTGTACTCCCAACATGTAATTTCATGCAGCACACAATGCCACAAATCTGACAGCCTGCTAGCTAGGCAGCAGCGGCAGCACAGCTAACATTAAAATGGTATCTGTTGCAAAAGGTAATGTCACTACTTGCTCCGGATTGTGTCTATTACCTTACTTAGTGCTGTTTGACTGGTTGTGTGAATTTGCTTTCATTGTACAAATAACCTCTGTTTCCATTCATTAACTGCAGACGACTGCCAGAGTCAGACCAGCTCAGAAGCTGCTGTTTAAAACACCCTTGCACTAACTACTGCTGTGACTGAGGCAGGAAAAATAGAATGACTGAGGAGAGAAAAATAAAGGTCACTGAGCAGTAACTAGTTTTGTAGTAAAAGATTTGCACTGTTTTTCCACGGTAGATACCCCTGATGTTCGGTAAGGTTCCGCTTATGTTGTGAAATGTTAAAGTTGAATGTTGTAGTTCTAACAAATTTGATGAATTGTAATTTATTTGTACTTGTATACTTTCCGTGGGGACATGATAAAGATTCTCAACCCAAAATGCACCCCCTCCCCACTTCCCCAACAGAAACAGTTTAGCAGAACAACTAATCCCTGTTTGGATTGAGGTTGAAAAGAGTAATCTCATCTCAGAGCTGAAACATGTCAAAGACAACATAACAGAGCTTGATCTTTTTCCTGGCAGAGACAGGTTTTTAAAACGCTACAAATCAGCATGATCCATGTCTTCGTCTGCCAATCCTGCACTATATAAGACTCGAACTGTTTTAAGAACTTTTAAAGCTGTGGCCAGCCCTCCACTCCCCAATGTCCAAACATTTCATGTCAAACCACTGTCTGTTTCATGTCATGACTCTTCTCTCAAAGCGATTTTCTGGTAGGAAAATTCTCTTTTTTGTGCGCACAGGACGCAAACATTTCATGAAAGTTATGAAATCCAGATAAAACTTTACAATAGTAAAAAACATCAAAGTAGCATATGTGGATAAGTACAGCATAGTAATAAATGTCATTTCATTATTTTATTTGAGTGAAAGATGAAAGAATCAGATTATTATTTGTGGTTTAAATTTATTAGCAAACTGGTCAGCAAAACTAAAACAACAAAAGATGCAAAAAGGTAAAATATCCAAAACTGTAGAAAAGATGCAAAAAGATAAAAAAAACAGCATCATAAAACATAAAAAGACTAACTGTTACAACTTGATTTCAAACAGAAAGATTGATGTGCAATAAAAATACGGATAACACAAAAACACCAAAATAAAGAAGAACCAACAAGTCAAAGTGTCTGTGACAGCAAAAGTTATTTATTTGAACTAAAACAGGTTTTAACAAACTAAATTTAACACAAAGACTGAGTGTGTGAGAGTGAGGCGACAGCAGTTGTGCCAAAGAAAATCAAATTAATGTAGCAAAATCAGGCCTAAACTAGAAACTAACTAAAGGGAAGTAAAAGGAAACAAGAGACCTGACTACTAAACTAAAACCAGAGGTCAGAAACAATACAAGGTGTGGCACCAACCAAATAAACCTAGTGTGTCTAACAGAGTGAAAGTGTGTGGAAATGTACAGGGTCCCCCAAATTAACTAAACCCCACTTTCCACAACTCAAGACAATAAAGTAGAATTTAACTGAAAATTTTCAAGGCCACAAAGCCACTACTAAAACACAATTCTCAGGAAATGTCCCTACAAAGTCACAGCCTCACAAAACAGTCTCCAATGAAGTTCTGAGGCGGTAGGCAGGCAGAGAGAGTGAGCTGGTGAATGAAGCTGCATCGTGATTGGTCAGCACACCACAGCACACAGGGAGAGACACTTTGAAGTGAGATGGGCTGGAGACGCATTGGCCAAGTAACAAGCACATGTGGAGGCTCTGAGCAGTTACCTGGGGACAGAGAGGAGGAGAGGAGACACACACAACGCAACCTTTTCCCTCCTCTGCATGTAACACTAACAAAGATGTAAAAAAAAAAAAAAATGCAATGTAAAAAGAAATTAAACTATGTAAAAGATACAACTATTTTGAGATGTGGTGCAATCAAATTGAAATTTCCATGAGTCACAGATGGTGGTTTTTTTGCTCCACTTCAATGACCGGTAAAATGGTTGAAATAAAAAACTAATTAAATTAAAGAATTGAGCCAAATAATTAAGCAAATTATCAACATGCAAAAAATAAGCAACAAAATCAGCAAAAAATGTACTAAATGAACCAAAGAAAATGAACAAAATGACTAAAAACTTAACAAAACTGAACAATGCAGTCAAATAAATTTCAGAGTACCGTGAGCACAAGTGCAAATTAACAAAATAAGCAACAAAATGAGCAACAACGAAGAAACTAATGAAGCAAATTAACAAAAGTGAAGAACATTATCAAGGAACTGGAAAGTGGATATCATAAAGGAACAAAAAAAAGCGACAAATAAACAAATCAAGGAACAACACTAGTTGAAAAAACAATCAACTTAAAAAAATGAAAAAAATAAACAATAAAATGATCAAAAGTAATTATGGAAGTGAATAAAAATGACCAAAATACATCGTTTGAAGACAGTGTATTAGGTTGAAATAAATTCCAAGTTTTGAAGTTACTCCATCAAGTACTTCTACTTGAGTCATTATAATTACGACGTAACAATACCTTTACTTGAGTATATTTCTGTTTAGTCTACCCACCACTGTTTGTAACAGACACAAAAGACACAAAGCCACTTTTATTTTTCAATTTTTGAAAAATGGCGCTTGAGGAATGTGGATATAATGGTGTTAGCCTTGATAACATAAAATCTTAATAAATCTATGAACTAAATCTACCGTAGATTATTACAAAGAAAAAATAGTAATCACATAAATCACAGATTCATATATGTACACTCCTGATCAAAATATTAAGACAGAGGGAAAATTTTCAAGTACTGGCATTAGGCGCTGGTGCATCATAACCAGGTTGTAAGTAGAGCTTCAAAATGCAAAAAGAAGAAACAGGACCAAGAGACAAAAAAGGGAGTGTAGGCCATTTATTTAAAAACTACATTTAAACTCAAATAGGCTGTTCAGCAGCTGATCAAAAGTTTCAGAAGCCTTAAAAAGGCCAAATCTGCACAAAAATTTGACTTTCATGCATTCACAGTGTCTTGACCGCCTGATGGCAAAGGCAAAACCACAAGCGAGACCCTTTCGCAACACACCATCACTGCTGAGGTTGGATGCAGTAAGTCATTTTACGTTTCTTAAAAGATCCTGAGGGTTATGGGACAAAAAAGTCAAGTGATAGACCCAAAAAAATTTCCCCTGTGCTGAGCCAGAGGAGCCGACAGGCTGTCCATGAAGACACAGGCTGATCCTCAACCCAAATGAAGGCCATTATGGATGCCGACTGCAGCCCATTAACCATTAGATAACATCTGAGAGAGAGGGGCTTAAAGAACAAAAAACATCTTCAAAGGACACATCTCCTCCCACGTCACAAACATGACATGGCCCATTGAAAGGTGGAAGGAAGTTTTACTCTCTGCCAAATATAAATGTAACCTGGATGGTCCTGATGCTTCCAACATTACTGACATGAGGAGATTCCATTGGAGATGTTTTCTACGCAACACAGTGGAGGCTTTTTCTTTTGTTGGGACAATGGAGCTTCAGGACAAACAGCAGCTGGCTATGTGGAGATGTTGCAGAGGGCATCCTTCTTGACTGAAGACTCTTTGCTGTGTCTTTCAACAGGACAACACTGCAGTTCATAATGTCGAAGACGAGGGACTTCTTCCAGGAGAATAACATTACTCTTTTGGATCGTCCTGTGTGTTTCTCTGTTCTAAATCCCATTGAGAACATTTATGGATGAATGGTAAGGGAAGTTTACAAAAACAGCGTCAGTTCCACACTGTGAAGCCATCTTCACCAAATTGAATTGAATTGAAGCAGGTTGTCCAGGAGCCGAAGGGTTAGTGGTTTAAATCTCGGCTTCTCATGTCCACAGACCGAAGTGTCCTTGAGCAAGACACTGAATGCCACATTGCTCCCAGTGAATGTCACTGGTGTATGAATGTGTGTGTGGTTGGGTGAATAGAAAGCAGTGTAAAGCGCTTTGAGTGCCATACGGTAGAAAGGCGCTATATAAGTGCAAGACCATTTACCAAGACCATTTGAACTGAATAAAGTTTATTGATCCATTTTAGGGAATTTCATTGACAAGTTCATAGAAAGAAAGAAAGATCAAATCAGTGGGATGTCTTCAGTCTTCTCATTCTTCAGTTTGCCATCAGCTCTGGTGTTGAGCAGTCTGATGTTGGTGGGGATGAAAGATCTCCTATGATGTTGAGTCCTGCAGCGTAGTGATGTTAGTCGTCCACTGCTGCTGCTCCTCCACTGGGACAGAATGAAGTGAAGAAGATGATCTGGGTTGGTCACAGGGTCCAATGTCCCCTGTGTGCATCTGTCCACCACAGCCCCCTGTGAGTCCAGCCTCCCTCCAACCACTGGTCCAGCCTTCTTAACCAGTTTGTCCAGACGTTTTACATCTCTTTCTCTAATGCTGCCTACCCCAGAGACATAGAGTGCAGAAAGAGTATCAAAGAGTGAAACCACTGACTGGTAAAACATGCAGCATCTTAGGACAGACATCAAAGGACCTGAGCCTCTGTAGGAAAAATAGGCGACTCTGTTCCTTTTGATAGAGTGCATCTGTGTTCTGGGGCCAGTCCATCTTTTTGTCCAGATGTACACCAAGATATCTGTATGTCAATACCACTTCATATGAGCATAGGGCAACTTTCCCACTAGCCCACTGGAAACACTTGCATTAAGCATTCCTAAAGAAATTGGTGGGTTTCTGGGCTATGGTCTTAAATTTTTTCATCATCTGATGAATAGCCTAATTGAGTTTAAATGTGGTTTTCAATAAATAGCCTACTCTCTATTGTTTGTTTCTTGCTCTTGTTTCTTCTTTTTGTCATTGTGAAGCTCTACTTACAACCTGGCTATGATCCAGCTTGAAAACCAGCTTGAAATGCAAAAACCTGCAACTTTTCCCCTGGTCTTAAGATTTTGATCAGGAGTGTATATATCATGATAATCATAATTTTCTATTAATTGCCCAGCTTCATTAGAAACTGTATCTTTGAAGACTACAGGGTCTGTGAGGGATGCTTTCTGTACTAAATCAAAAAAATGGAGGGCTGATGTTAAAGTGGCTGTAAGGACCTCGCTGTTCATGCGATAAGTACCACTCCTAAAATCCTAATGATGCTGCTGGCACCAGAGAGCCATATAAAGCAGCGTTTCAAATGAAAGGCCTGTTTCTGCAAGAGCGGCCGCAGACCAAAAAAGGAACAGCGCCGGAGATGGAGGAGAACCTGGGATAACAGCATCTCTTCTGGCTCCAAACTCTGCAAAAAGAGCCTGGAACATAGTCAATTACTGAGAGATATACGGTGCCGGCCCCGTTTCCACCACATTACTGAGCAGCCCTTCAGTTGCAGCCCACTCAGACTGTAAATTATCACCCCCTCACCTCCACCCCCGGTCCGATTCACAGCAGTTTGTGGAGTCACCAGTGAGACCCTCCTCTGTCTCGGTCCGAATGTGAAGGAATTCCCTCCCTCTGTGTGCCAAACCCCAAACCGAGACTGTGAAGCATGCAGCTGCACGCCTATGTGGATACGCTCACTCGCAAACATTGATTTAAACACTCTCAAATGCACACAAATGTTCATATACAGTGAAAAAAAATCCCCTGGAGCTATAGATCATTGGGAACAGGTAGAGAGTTTAGCACACACACATAGGCCTACACACACACACACACACACACACACACAGGCCGTATATCATAGAGGTGGGCAGAGATGTCAGCACTCCCATACACAGTGAGCCTTATTACAGAGTTTAATAGAGGAAAGCCAGCATGAATCCCCACAGTCATTCTGTTCCAGTCAAATACACCATTCACAACACACTCACCCTGTATATATGTGTGTGTGTGTGTGTGTGTGGGTGTGTATATGTATCTATGGACCAAAACCTGTGGTTACTTCTTGTCACTGTGTGGACATAAATGTGGTCCCAAAGACTTAAGGACATCGTATTTTTATGTGTTTACCATTTACATGTAAAGATAATATTGAATATAACACATAACTTACTTTGTTCATTTTAATTTGATGTTAAATATCATTTCAAAAATAAGCAGTAAATGAACAAAATGACTAACACTATCTTGAAAAATGAATAATAAAATGGAAATTAACCAAGAAAATTAACAAAATATCAACACATTGAACAAAGTGAACTTGAAATTACAAAAACAGGCCACAAAAATGAACAGAATCAACAATACAAGAACAAAGTTAAGCAGAATGATCAAGAAAATGAGCAAAATAAGCATTAGCACATATAAATAAATTAAAAAAAACAATTTTGAAAATGAGCATAAAATGGACAAAAATAATCCACCAGAATGAACAAAATACATATCAAAACTAGAAGGGACTCCTAGAGCACAGATGTCTGCCAAGCAGTTCATTTCCCCCCATAATGTGATTTACACCCAACACTAGCAGGCCTAAATTTATTTTATCTACATTATTGGATTTGTTAACCATGAAAACATGACCATAGCATTTGGAATCACATTCATATCATTATTAGTTCAATAGTTTTTCACAACAATCCATATTTTTATAATCATGGTTTTCATCTGGATCTAGCTCTATACTTAATAAATTTATGAAATCCATTGGCACTAATTCAGTGCAGTCTTGACTACAATTTGGTGTTAGTTGCAAGTCTGTACCATTATTTGTTGCCTTACAGTGCCAAATATTCCATGAGAATCCTAAATGTCACTGTTCTGGATCGTAGAATCCAGATGAAACTGTGAGATATTGTAGAACCTACTGTGACAGTATCCAGTATTCTTTTGCCAAGAATTCTGGTCATTCTTTATAGAGTTACATGCAAAAATGCTGAAATTGGCCCTATTTCGCAATGATCACGAATCCTTCAAAAAATTCCTGGATCTAGACAGTGATCCAAATCACTCCCAAAATCTAATAGGATGGTCTTTATGCTATTTCCAGCCTATGCTGAAAATTTCATCAAAATCCATTCATGAATTTGTGTGTTATCTTGTTAACAAACAGACAAACAGCCAAACACACAAGTGGGACAAGAACAGGTAAACGCAAAGGTACTGAGTAAAAAAATTCAAGAAAATGTAAAAAAAAAAAAAAAGAGGACTAAATTATCAAAATGAATAAAATGATGTTGAAAAAATAAACACAATGAAAATTAATCAAGAAAATTAAACAAATATTAACAATGTAAACAGGAAATTACCAAAACTATCCACAAAAATGGACAAAATTAAGCATTAAATCATCTAAATAAATAAATAAAATAATTTTGAAAATGAGCATAAAATGAACAAAATACATCTCAAAATGAGCAAAAAAAATTCAATTCAATTAGCAAAGAATGAACAAAATAATAAAGAAATGAACAAAACTGACCAAGACAATCAAGAAAATGAGCAAATTACCATTAAGTCATCTAAATAAAAATAAAATGCAGTTAAAAATGCACAAAAATGAACATTAAATTGACAAAAATTAATAAAATGATATTGGATAAATTAACATAAAATGAATTGAGAAAATTGACAAAATATCAACAAAGTAAACATGAAATTATCAAAACAATCTAGAGAAGAAACCAAGAAATGAACAAAAATGAGCAAAACGATCAAGAAACTGAACAGTAAATTATCTAGAAAATTAAACAATGTCATAACCACCATTTCTTTTTTAAATTTGGTTCAGTTTCATTTAATCTTATGATTATTTTGTTTGTTTTCTTCATTTTGCTCTCTACAGTGTCAATTCTATTTTCTTTTTTTTGCAATTTAATTTATATTTTGTCATATTTTGTTCATATTCTTCAGTCTGCTTCTCATGTTCTTCATTTTATTGTCATTTTGATTCTTATACTGTCAACTTTTGAATATTTTCAGAATTATTTTGTTAATTTTCATCATTTACCTTCTCATTTTGTTCAGTTTTGTTCAATTTCATCGCTACTGTGTTGTTCTTTTAGTCAGATTTTTTTCAATTTGCTTCATATGCATTTTATTCTCATTTTACTTTTTATTTTGTTCAGTTGTGTTTATTTATTTCTAATTTAGCTAATTTCCCTGATTATTTGTTACTTTATTCTTCATTTGATTTGTTAATTAGTACCTTCTTTGTTAATTTTCGTAGTTAGTTTGGGATTTTTTCTTTTCTTCAGATATTGTTCATGTTTGTCAGTTTTCAAGCCAATTAGCCTTTTCAGGATGATAACGAACAAGTCAACACCAACATTAAAAATCACATTTGTTTGTTATTTGGTTCATTTTCTTGATTATTTGTTCACTTTCTTGATTATTTAGTTTGTTCATTTTCTTCATTTTTTCCATTTTCTTGATTATTTTATTCATTTTCTTGATTATTTTGTTCATTTTCTTGATTATTTTGCTAATGTTTTTATTCCTTGATTATTCTGCTCATTTTTCTTGGTTTTGTTCTTTTTCTTCTTTATTTTGTGCATTTTCCTTCACCTTCTTGATAATTTACTTCATTTTTTAATTCCTTGATTATTTTGTCATTTCCTTGATTATTTTGTTCATTTTAATTTTGTTCCTTAGTTATTGCCCTCATTTTATAAGTTTGATTGAATATTTTGTTCATTTTTCTTTATTTACTTAGTTACTGCCTTCATTTTCTTAATTTCCTTGTTTTTTTTCCATTTTTCTTCATTTCTCTTCCTACTTTGTACATAAGTAACTTGCATTTCCTAGCTAATCAACTTTTTCAGGAGTTTATTTAACTTCAGGGGGAGAATAAAGAAACAACTACAGTAAGTCAACACCAACATTAAAAATCACCACATTTGCAAGTTCGCCACATATGGAGACACAATGGAGATCAATAGCTACTATGTCAGACAAATGTAGTGGAATAAAATGCATGACGCTGCATAAAATTGAAAGAAGTGCAAGTGCCTCAGGTTTGTATATAACTGCAATTAGTTCCATTCCACTAGTGTTTACTGAGTGAGTGGGTGTGTGTGATGAGCCGGGCCCACATTGACCCATCGGTGAGGCTCCGTCACTTCTTCTCTTTATGAGTCTGGCCTTTTAAAAACACGCTGGATTTATGGTCAGTGGGGGTGTTATCTCTGATACGAGGGGAGTGTGTGTGAGTGTGTATGGTCGTGAGAAACAGCACAAAGAGATGTGATGTAGGAAATGAGCATCCTTCATTTTCACAACAGGAATTAAACATTTTAACAGTGAACGTGATGAGTGGCAGACTGTGTAACTTTACACAAGGAAAGAGAACATATCACACTGTCACCAGAGAGATCCTGAAGTCTTCATGTGCTGCTATATGAGGTATGGCCATTAAAAATGAGACAAATGTCAAAGAAAATAACCAACATGGCCTTGAATTTGGACTTGCTTTCTTGTGCTTTCTTCATCCTTGGCAACAGTATTTTACAATGCACTGGCTGTCTTTTTGTCTCAGGATGGAATTAAAGGTCCAAGTTTCATTACAAGTCATCATGCCTTCTAAAAAATGTCTTACTTTCATTTGTTCCAAAATGTCTCCATAAATATGTTTTTCCTGTTGATTAGGACTCAGAGGTTTTGGGACACATTGGCACACAGTTGTTTTTTTTTTTTTTTTTTTAAATCAATGGAGGCCGTTCGTGTTATCATTTTAATGCGGCGTCATCAATCATTTTGACTATTTTTTAAATTCGTTTAATGTTTTCAGATGTTTTTGGGTCATTCTATAAAGCGGGTGCCATTTGAGTCCACAACATTTGACAACATTCATAAGGCACATAAAATGTTTCAAATTGTATTGTACAAGTCAAAAGCTGTTAATACTGACTTCTTTATAGGACTAGATGTTATGGTCCCTGCATGACATGTAGGGACCATAACATGTACATGTGTTCTTAATCACAAAACATATAAGACTATTCTAAAAGAATAATATACAGTTTTTCATTTTTAATGAGTGCATGACTATTTTTTCCATGTCTATAATGGCCAACATGGAATTTTCATGAAACATATCAACAAAAAAATCTTAGTTTTTGATCAAACATTTGTTATTCTTAGGATTAAATGCATGTTCCTGATACCATAAAGTATATTTATTCAAAACAGAAATATTATATTTATTTAAAAAGTTATGATTTGTGTGTGTCCCTCAGTTTGACTTGCCACCCGTCACACTTACTTTTTCTGTCTGTACTTTTTCTGGTGGAGGCGGGGTACGGCCTTGCCACCCTGAATATACATTATTTTACACTGTGTATTTATTGTTTTTGCATGTTGAACAGGGTCCGTCATGCTTAATCTAACCACCCTGTCACGTAAAATAGATCAGGAAAAACCAAAATTATTTTTAAAAAATCCACTAATGCAAAGAATTAATGCCTGGTGCATCTGCTTTCTCTGACACAAACAGACACTGCACTCTAATATTGTTACATTTATATGCCTGTGCCTGTCGCCATGCCCATTTAGTCAAATCTAACTTATTGTCTTCAACATGTTATATTTCCCATGGTGATCAGATGGAAATCAAACTTGTTTGAAACCCATCCAATGCACAGTTTGAGGCTCTGACCATTTGAGACACTCGTAGAACAGCGGGTGGTGTGAAGCACAATCTATGGCCGAAATCGCATGCATATGTTGCTTTAATTTTAAGCTAATAATTTTGTGACACCTTAGCAGTGAACTAAGGATGTCATTTATTGGAAACAATACACAACCTTTAATAAATAACACTCAAAGTGACTGTGAACGACATGGTTTTACAGTCTCATTATTTAATAGACATACATATACACTTATCAAAATATTTCCCTTTTGATGTAAAACATATATCAAAACATTTATTATTGATCAACATAAGCACTAAGTCATTCATGGGGGTGCTAATAATTTTGACCTCATCTGTACGTTTCAAAACATTCCCATATTGTCACTTGTGTAAACCAAGGACAAAATCAAATCAGCACACTTCATTTTGTCAATACCGCTACAGAAGCCTATACTGTATATACACACATTCATGTACATGTAAGTGTAAAGACATGGGACCTTTAATCACGTGAATCACAAATGTGTTCATGTCACAGTAACATGTTTAGAATGGGACTAATGCTGTTTACCCATGTTGACCCAAAGCAGGTTATCTGAGCATGAGCAGAAGTCTCCCCACATGTAAACACAGTGATTAATGCTCATATGACCATATAAACACACGGCGAAGGAAGGGGTGCAGTGCAGACGGCGCGTTGACATGTCCATCTGCAAAAAGCAAAAAGCCCACATCACTTTGAATTGCTCTGCTGGGAGATTCATGCTTTTTACCTTGTTTTATTCTCATTTAACATCTTATTTTGTACAGTTATGTTCAATGCTATAAGGATTTTGTTATTTTTTTCGTCAAAGTTTGTTCATTTTCTTCATTTTGCGTCTTCCTTTTTTCACTTTTTTTCAATTTTATGATTATTTTGTTCATTTTCCTCATATTTTCTGTTGATTTTTGTTCTTGTTTATTTTGTCCATCTTGTTTCTAATTTTGTTAATGTTTTCAATTATTTATCAATTTTCCTTTTATTTGCTCATTACTTTGTTTCTTTTTGCTCATTTTTATTGATAATTTCTGTTCATTTTTTTCATATGTGCACATTTTCTTCATATGTTGTTCAGGTTTTTTCAGTTGCATAATAACTTTGCTAATTTTTCTTCATGATTGTTCATTTTGCTTGATGTTGCCAATTTGTTGTCATTTTACATTTTATTTTGTGCAGTTTTGTCCAATTATAAGATTATTTTGTTCACTTTTGTCACATTTTGTTTATTCTCTTCATTTTGCTTCTTTCTTTGTTCATTTTCCTGTCATTTTGCTATTATTATTATTATTATTATTATTATTATCATTATTATTATTTGAGCTTTATGTGTTTCATTTTGGTTACTTTTATCATATTTTGTTAATTTGCTTCTTACATTGTTCAATTTTATTTTTATTTTGTTTTCATCATATTTTCTGTTGACCTTTGTTCATCTTGTTTATTGTGTTCACCTTGTTTCTAATTATGTTCATATTTTTCAATTACTTATCTTTGTTCTTGAATTTGCTTCTTATTTTGTCCCGTTTTGCTCATTTTCTTGATTTTTTCCATTCACTTTTCTTCACATGTTGGACACATACAAAGGGGATTGGTGAAGATGGCTACTTGACATGTCTCTCTGCAAATGCAAAAAAAAAAAACCCAAAAAAAACCCAAAAACAATCCCACATCATCTTAAATTGCTCTGCTTGGAAATTGATTTCACAGTGCAAGAACTCCCCGGAAGATTAACAAAGTAAATTCCACATCCCCCCTCCAAAAGAAGTCCCCACAAATTTTTAGACCTCATACCTAAGATGAGCAGACGAGGAGGATTCCTGTTGGGACTATACGTCCTTTATCCTCCGTCCTATGTGCTACAGTACGTCATTGTGGACGTCGTCTAATGTGTGGTCCATTTGCTTCATTAATGGGGCGAGCCGTTCAGCCAAGAAAACGTCTATTGTTCCCTTTACCTTCCAGTTTTTAATGTGTGGCATTAGCCCAGCGGTTGTTAGTGCTAGACCAGGGTGCTTTGCTGATGGTCAAAAGACAAAGTCCTAATAGAATATAGTGGGACGGGCAGGACAAAGGTGGGCAATGTTCATCTGGATGCAGCCAATTTCTGTGTAAGAGGCCTGCCTAAAAACCCTATTCATAGGCCGTCTAATGCTGGTACGTAATTAAATGTGATTACTGGAGCACAGGGCTTCTCTCTGGCTCTCAGAGGGCCACACACAGGACTGCAGGCAGCGGGCATGCACTCATTAAGGAGGCGCTAACAGATGTACACAAGCAACAACCACCTAAAAATCCACGCCGTAGATCTGCCCGACACATGCAAACATAAACACAAGCCTGGGCAGAGGAGGGATTTTAATGTTGGGGGCACTTTTGGTGAGACATCCAAAGATTTTTGAGCATCGAACGTTTCATTTTCTGTGTTAAGGTGAAGTGTTAATGGATTGGTTTGTGGATTTTTGTGCATAAGGTTATGAATGGAAACAAATAATGAATGAGATAGACATGAGAATGAGCAACAATTAGCAATAGTGAACAAAATAACAAGTAAAATATACAAAACTTAACAAATTGAGCAAAAAAGAGCAAAAATAAACAGAATAGTAAAGGAAATGACCCAAACCAATCTAAGAAAATGAAAAGAATTTAAATAAACTGAACAAAAAAAATAAAGAAAATGAAGAAAATGTATAAGATAAGCAACACAATGAACAAGAAATGACCAACAAAGCAACAGTGAACAAAATAATCAGTAAAATATACAAAACTGAACCAAATAAGCAACATGATCAAAAATAAACAGGATAACTAAGACACTGACCAAACCATCTAAAAACACAAACAGAGATGAAGTAAATTAAACAAAATCACCAAGAGAATAAAAAACATTAACAACACAATCAAGAAAATGGGAAAAAATTGACAAAGTAAGGACAAAAATGAACAACAAAATAAGCAATAATGAATGAAATAACCAAGAAAAATTAGCACAATATATCAAGAAAATGAGCAAAAAACCCTAAATAAAGTACATCAACAAAAAAAATCAAGAAGATGAAGAAAAAATAATACAATCAAGAAAATGAGGAAAAATTAGGAAGAAAGAAGAAAACATTAAGAAATTGAAGAAAAAATAAAGTTTAAAAAAGACAAAGAAAGAATTTACAAAATAAACAAAACAATTTATAAAATGAACTGAAATGAACAAAAATTAACAAAACTGTCAAGAAAATAAAGTAAAATTGCCTAAATATCAAGAAAATGATAACCAAAAAAGCAGCAAAACTGGCAAAAATGAACAAATTAACCAAGTAAATCGACAAAATAATAAAGAAAATAAAAACAATAAAAATACAACCAAGAAAATGAGTGAAAAATGAAGAAAATGAGCAACAAAATGAAGAGACAAAAACAAGATGTCCAGGTAAATCAAGAATAATATTGGAATAATTGTGACGATGAAGAAAAAATACAGTTAAATCAAGACTATAAGCAAACAAAAACAAACAGAATAAGCAACAAAAATGAACAAAAAGGTTAAAAAATAATCTACAAATGAATCAAAATAGTCAAGAAAAGCAATGAACAGGGCAACTGAAACTTTTGTTTGGGAGCAAATGGACACCCCCCCCCCCTCCATCCCCCTCCATCC
>JAQQAE010002940.1:4339-21209 GCA_029823295.1 Pseudamia nigra | reverse complement strand
GAAAAATAACAAACTATCCAAGAAAATGAACTAAAATGAACAAAATAACCAATAAAATGGACAAAAAGAACCAAATACTGTATTGAAGAAAATGGACACAAATGAACAAAGTAACCCATAAAATAAATGAAATATCTACTTAAATAGACAAAAATGAACAAAATATCCAATAAAAATGGATAGGAATGAACAAAATAGCCAATAAATGAAATAAAGCAACCTTCTATATTTAGGTTTTTTTTTCTTATGCACTTGTCACCTGTGTGCTGCTTCCTGCTCAGGTGTTCGTTAATATCCCACACCTACTTAAGAGTAATATTGTTGACTCCGATTACACCCTGAAGGAGGCTGTTTTGTGCTGCTACATGTGCTACATGTGTAAAGTAGATCCAGCTCTACTTTAAAGGTCTCATATTGTCACACTCGTTTATATCTGAGCCACTAATGTGTGGCTTTCAAGGACTTCTGTAAGGGTGTAGAAAAAGTAAAGAGTATTTAATTCACATTTCCTTGCTTTTTGGGGGGGCTCTTTGTACATCTGCAACATACAGGAGACGTTCACTGACGATGTTTTGTTTCTCTTGTTATGAATTTGACAGGTGTCATTGTAACAGGACGGAAACTCAGAACGAGGTCTGAATGGAGCGTGTTCCGAATAATACATGCGATATGCAAATGTTTTTCAGTTCTTTTGAACATGTATGGAGTATATTCAGAAAATGTGTCTCATTAGTAGGTTCAGGTCAGCTGCGGTATGGACCAATAAAAAAAAATGGTTAAATGAATACGGTAGTAAAATGAACAATAATGAACGGAATAATAAATAAAATTGACCAAGAAGAGCAAAATAAACAACAAAGGAAACAAAAAACAGAACACAATATTTAAGAAAATGAACAAAAAAAATAGCAAAATAACATCAAAAATGAGCAAAAATTGACAAACAACATAAAGGTGGCTAAAATTAAAAACAATAATGAATTAAATTTACAAAAATGAACGAAATAATCATCAAAATGAAGTAAAATTTACAGGCAAATAGTAAAATGAACAATAATGAACTAAATAATAAATAAAATCTACCAAAACAAGCAAAATAATCAGTAAGCGACAGAAAAACAGAACACAACATTGAAGAAAATGAACAAAAAACAGCAAAATAACATCTACAATGAGCAAAAATTTACCAAAAAATGCCTGGAATGGACAAAATTATTAATAAAATGAGCGAAAATGAGCAAAAATAATGCATAAAATTTAAAAAATGAGCAAAAAATTATAAAATGAGCAAAAATGAACAAAAATAATGAATAAAATGAACAAAGATTGACAAGATAATGAAAAAATTAATCAAATTAACAAACACGGGGAAAATTATGAATACAATTAACATAAATCAACAAAATAATGAATTGAATTTTAAAGAGTGAGCAAAATAATGAATAAAATGGGCGAAATACTGAATAAAATGAACAAAAATGAAAAAATAATGAGCAAAATTAACAAACAACATAATCGTGACTGAAATTAACCAAAATAATGAATAAAATTAACAAAAATGAACAAAATACTGAATGAACTGATGATCTAAAGCACATTAAGAAGGAAGGACTTGGCACAAATGAACTCAGCGGTGAAATTAAAATCCTTTTACTGCTCGTGTATGTAGATTTTCAGTCTCTTGGCGTAGGCAGTCATTACCGTTTAATTTTTCTACTTTTAGACATGCTATTGACCCAAACTTCCCATAACTATTTGTGTTTGCGTTGCCACGGTGATGGATTTGACTCAGCGGACACACAAATTCTTGTATTTTTTTTGGTAGATCTGGTTCCATTTGTGCCGCGTCTGGCCGTAACCAGTGGAAACGTCTGCTCATTGTGGGTTTCTAGGAGCTCCAGTGAAACTATGCAGCCTCCATGGGAGAACTTAACGATGGGAAGTTTTACGGCTCAGAACTACCCCCTCTCGCGAGCTTTCCGCTCCACCCTCTTTCATTCGCGGCCCCTCCTTACTTCTCATTGGCTCAGGCGGCCTGTTTTTTTTTTTTTTGTCTCAGAATCCCCACGGCTCCTCTTAGTCATTTAGTTCCTCTTATCCTCTCATCTTTCACTTGTCTGCATGTGTGTTTCAGGACACATGCGACCGGCTCCGACTCGCTCTACACGATAAGGATCAGAGAGGATACAGCTCGGAAAGACACAGCAGCGAGGTACAAGCAAAATAAAACCGCCAAGGAGAACTGTTGGTATTTACCGGTATCTGATTTGTAAATGACTGCGTGTTTCGTTGTCCAGGACAGCAGCGTCGCCGTAGTGCCGCCGCGGACAACGGAGACAGAACAAATTCAACTCATCACGCCGACTGAAGAAAAAGTGGAAGTCATCAAGGTACGTGAGTGGATTTCTGCAGAGCACAGGGTCCCAAAAGAAAACTGTACATCTTTAATATAAGCAGATGTGCCATAATTACCATTGATCTAACTTGTTTTCTCAAGTTTGATACTAAAGGAGCAAAAAAAAAAGAACAAAATAGCAGACAATGAACAATAAATGTAAAAACAATACAAAAGACATGAGCAAAAAAATCAACCACAAATCAAGTAAATCATTAAATGAGGAAACATTAACTAAATACCTATTAAAATTAGCAGAAACAAGCTACATACGTAATAAAATGGGCTAAAAATTAACCAAAATAAACTGAATACTTTATTAAATGAGGAAAAATGAACTAAATACCTAATAATAAAATGAGCAAAAATGTACTAAAAGCTAAAAAAAGAACCAGAATAAACTAAATACTTAATTAAATGAGGAAAAATTTACTAAATACTTTAAAAAATGAACAAATTGAACTAAATACCTAATAAGATGAGCCAAAACAAACTAAATACTTCATTAAATGAGCAAAAATAAACTAAATACGTACATGAGTAGCTGAGCAATAATTAACTAAAAACTTCATAAAAATGAAACAAAATAAACTAAATAGTTTCTTAAATGAGGAAAAATTTACTAAACACTTACTAAAATAAGCAAAAGTGGTCTAAATACTTAATAAAATGAACCAAAATAAGCTAAATTGTTTATCAAATGAGCAAACGTAAACTAAGTTCACCAAAATAATACACAAAATGAACAAACAAATGGAAAATAAAATTAATAAAATAAACACAAATAGACAAAATAATGAGTGAAATTAATAAAATAATGAACACGATGAAACCAATGAATAAAATGGGCAAAAATGGACAAGCTAATCAACAGAATTAACAAAAATAAGCAAAAAGTGAGTAACACCCCAAACAAAATGAACACAAATGGACCATGTAATAAACAAAATGACCACAAATGGACAAAATAATGAATACACTTAACAAAAATGGCCATAAAAACACAAGATAATCAAGTAATCAGCAAAACCGAATAAACAACTTGACAACACAACTCAGCTGTAAATGCAGCTGTATAGTTTTAGTCCTCTGCAACATACAGTCTGAGTCGTACCTGACCTCTGCCTCACCTGCACCTCAGGTTTACCTTGAGTCCCGACCAGATCCTACAGAGAACGACCAGCAGAACCTCAGGATGCTGACGGACGAGGTGTCGCAGATCCAGGAGGTCAGACTCAGCTGCACGCATTGCATACGTAGACGATGAGTCAACACGCAGCAGGCAGAATTAACCGGGCTTTGGTGGCACACGTCTCTGAAATGTGTTTTTTTTTTTTCCCACAGGTGAGGTACTGTCTGAAGACGCTGAGGGAGCAGATGGCAGCCAGACAGAACAGTCAAAACAACAATAAGGTACAACAAGACATGCCCACACTGGTCAACAAGGTGATTTACTGGGACAGTTTTTATTATTTTAAGTCACATGGAAATTCATGTGTTCCATTTCTCATCTCCTGAATGTAACATAGTTAGGGTGAGTGCAGAGTCAATAGGCCTATTAGTGCTGCTATAACTACTGTCCAAAGCCATATGACAGCAACAAATACTCATTTTTGTTCATTTCATTATTGTGCCCATTTTTTGCTCATTTTATTCCTTATTTTTGCTGATTTCTTGATTATTTTAGTCAATATTTTGCTCATTTCTGTTCATTATTCTATTGTTTTGCTCATTTTTGTCCATTTTATTCATTGTTTTGCTCATTTTGGTTAATTGTTCCATTGTTTTGCTCATTTTTGCCAATTTTATTCATTGTTTTGCAAATTTTGGGTTCATTTTATTCATTATGCTTTCAATTCCTTTTCATTTTAGTCATTACTTTGTCAATCTTTCTTCATTTTATTCATTATTTTTGTTCATTTTCCTTCACTTTTTGTCTGTTTTTGTTTATTGTAGTCAGTATTGCTCATTTTGTTAATTTTATAGATGATGCTGTCAATTTTTGTTAATTTTATTCATTTTTTTTCTCATTTCTGTTCATTTTAGTCACTTTGTCCGTTTCTGCTCATTTTATTCATCATTTTGCTATTTTTTTTATGTATTTTAGCCATTATTTTGCTCATTTTTTGCCTAGCCCTCTTGTTGCCAAATACTGTACTTGAGTTACTAAATGGCTAGTGTTTTCGACTATGGGAAGGGTGGGGACAGTGTGAGTAGCCATACTAGTGCTACTACAACTACTATACCATGTGGTTAAGTGAAGAGAAAACAGAGTCCATCAGTAAGAAATGAAGGTCACTCAGTCTAAAAAATCTTTTGACTGGCATTGTGGCAGCACCGTGGTTAGGGACATTCTGTTCTTTTGGTTCACGCAGGGAACATTAACAGTGTCTGAGCCAGGAAAAAATATGAGCGGAACCACACGCCGCTACAGCTCCTTGTGTTTTACTGTTTGTGACTGTTGCAACTCTTAAAAACCCTTGCTATTTCAATATTTGTTCATTTTTTTGCTTAATTTTCACTGCTGTTTTGCTCATTTTTGTTCATTTCTCTTGATTATATTGCTTTTTTTATTATTATGCACAGTTTGATGTGACCTTTTTTGGCTCAGTCTGATTCATTTTCATGATCACTCTGTTAACTTTTGTTCATTTTGTGGGATATTTTGTTTCTTTTCTCAGTGTAGTGGTCATTTTTCTTGAATGAGAGTCACAGTGTCTGTTTTGCAGTAATTGTTTAACTAGCCTTCGTTCGGTTTGTGTCAAAGCTGCACAATTACTCAACTTGCTATTAGAACTGCAATAACAGCCTGTACTACTGTATAATGGTGATGTAAGGACCTGTTTTTAATAAGCTGCAGTGTAAAGAGGCTCTAATTATTCATTTTTGTTCATTTTGTTGGTAATCAGTTTGGTTAAGTTGATTTATGATTATTATACAAACCTTTTCTTCATTTTTGTCATTTTTGTTCATTTTGTTTGGTGTCTGCAGTATATGCCTGTTTACTCTTGTAACATTAGTTCATTTTTAAAATTTTTTTTATCCTCTTTTTTTGGTTCATTTTGATGTGTTTTCTGTTCTTATTGTGATTATTTTGGTGATTTTGTTGAAAAATCTGCTCAGTTTTGTTCAGACTGTTGATATTTAACTTCTGGTTAGTTTGTCATATTTTTCTGATTCTTTGGGCTAATATCGTACACGCTGCTACATTTGTTTTTATATTTTTTGGTGCATTTTTTTTGTTTTTAGTGATTTCTTTCCTTTTTATTCATAATCCCTGTCAATTTCTTGATAACGGGGGCTGTTTGTATTCATCTCCTTGATAATTTTTTGTTTATTTCCTTGATCCTTTTAATATGTTCATTTTGTTGATAATCATGGTAATTTTAGTGATAATATTTGCCTTTCTTTTCAATTTGTTTATTTTATGTTCATTTTGGTGATAATATGTTCATTTTCGTGATGATTTTTCTGATAATATTGGTTCATTGTTTATTCATTTTTTGATTTTATGTTTATTTTGATGATAATATGTTCATTTTACTGATAATATGTTGATCTTTTTGGTTATGTTTTGGTCATTCTAGTGATAATATTGCTCATGTTTTTGTTCATTTTTATTGACTTTACATTCATTTTGCTGATAATTTGTTAGTTTTGGTAATTTTAGTGATAATATTGGTCATTTCTTTGTTCATTTTATTGAATTTATGTTCATTTTGATAATATTACTGATAATATTGGCTGTTTTTGGTTCATTTTATTGGTTTTATTTTCATTTTGCTGAAAATGTGTTAATTTTGGTCATTTTAGTCATTATATTGGTCGTTTTCATGTTTATTTTATTCATTTTATGTTCATTTTGGTGATAATGAGTTCATTTTGATGATCATTTTGTTCATTTTGATCATCGTTTTAGTCATTTTTATCAGTTTGCTGATCCTTCCACTAAATCCTTCAGCCCTATTTTGCACAAAAGCCACACTTGAGCTTTAACTCCACTAATGAGCCACTGCTTCGTTCTCTGCTCTTCAGTATCCGGCCAACGGCTACAAAGTGAACCTGCCCAGCCTCCAACCTGCCATCACCAATGCAAACACCGTCCTCATCGATTCAGACGCTAATGTAAGCCAACCCCGCATCAGCCTCCTCTAACATCTGTAGAGCAACATGTGCAGCGGCTTTTGTGATCTGATTATTCATCTGGAAATGGCTGGATTGCGTCTGCAGAGACGAAACTACTTTGAACAGATTCTAGTTTGAATTTAGACGACAGCGATAGCGTTCGAGACAGAAAAACCATTGTGCCCTCCAGCTGATTTCCGGTCATGCCAGCCCCAGCCACACAGTGCCCCTACTCTCAGAAGCAGGTTCGCCACACGCAGCAGCTTCACGTACATTCTAACGGCACAGACTAAAACACACCACCCACACTATCAGATGTCGCACACATTATTTTAGACTCAGCCCATCATAACATCATGTGGCACTGAGCACCATTATGCTTTGAGGAAGTAATCAGAGTAGAGCAGGAGTGTGTGTGGCCCGTATGTGTGGTATGTAGGTAAGAGAGCCCAGCTCGGTTTACATGGGCCTCCATTATCTCTGGTGGATTTAACATTCTTGACTGTCTGCTTGCACCACAAAAACATCCCTGCTTGGAAGATAAATTCTCTTAAATCTAACCCGATTGTCTTGTATTCAGCGGGTTTTAATTGGTTTGATTTTTTTTTTAAACTAGAATAAAAAGATGGAAACTAAATAATTAAAACTCAGGGGCAACATGCAGCACTTTAGCCCCTCTCCAGTGCCTCCTGTGGCTTTACCCCATCATGGAAGTACAGTAGCTCTAAACGAAAAAAATAACTAAACAATGAACAAACTTTAAACAAAACTGGAGGAAATAATGCACAAATTGAGCAAAATAATCAAGGCAATAAATAATGTAATTAATAAAATGAACAAAACAATGATAAAATGAATAACACTGAATAAAAATAATCAAGAGCAAGAAAACAAACAAAAATTCCATTAATAGTATGAGAAAGCTTAAGGCAAAATGGGTCAAAATAATTTAGACAATGGACAAAGTGATGAGAAACACTGACACAAAATGTCCAAAAATGACTAAGACTCTGAATCTTTTGATGATATTTTTGTTAGCAATGTTGTTTATTTTTCATTCATTTTGTTACATATTTTTTCATTTTTTTTCTTCATTTCGTTACTTATTTTGTTACATATTTTATTCATTTTTTGGTTCATTTTGTTGTTTACTTTTTTATGATTATTTTTGTACACTTTTGCCAGTTTTGTTGCTTAGTTCATTCATTTTGATAATTTGCTTTGTTTTTCAGTTAATTTTTTAAATTCCTCTGATTATTTTTCAAAAATTTGTAACTTTCTTTTTTACTCTTAACGTTTCTAACCCAAATGTAACCCAGGAGAAGTACAAAGTAAAAAGTATTCTGCAAAACAATTACTCTCTGAGGTACATTTTTTCTGAAAAAACTACACATAAGGTACACATAAAGGAGTAAATATACTTGAATACCACCCACCTACGATCACTGGTGATTGGGCCTCTAGTTTGGAGTTTTTTGGACACTGTTAATACTTAATAGTAAATGAAATTGATTAATTGAAGACTAGTATGCATTCATTCATCTAAAGAGTTACCATATTTTTGTATGAGAAGTTTACTTTTCTAATGACATCATACTTGACAAGATTAGACAAGCTTGTTTTTCTTTCAGCTTGATCAAAAAACACTTAATTCCCCACAAACAAGGCCTTTTGCCAGATAAACGCTTTGACCTCTGCACCCTCAA
Organism: Pseudamia nigra; assembly: GCA_029823295.1. NCBI lineage: Eukaryota > Metazoa > Chordata > Actinopteri > Kurtiformes > Apogonidae > Pseudamia > Pseudamia nigra. Next base: position 12,983 of record JAQQAE010002940.1, on the reverse strand, counting down.
AATATGTAAAAACCAGCCTGGTACCCTTCTGTCTTGTGTGTTTATTATGGGACCTGCTGTGCCCTTGGGTTCAAGTACTTTTGCAGATTAAGTCTAATTGAGCACGTCACTTTGCTCTCAGGTCGGGGATAATCATGAGGAGACAGTGAGGCTTCGGGAGGCGACAAAGCGTCTGTACTCGCAGCTGAAGGAGATGGAGAAGAGGCATCAGGAGGAGAGCGAGAGGCTGCAGGTCGGTGTAATGAGATGAGTAACATGACACGGCTTCCTGTCTGCAGCCATGACTCAGGGCTCTGCTGCTGCTCTGCTTTCATTCCTCAAATTATCATTATGTGTCAGCGTTATGCTTCGGTTTCATCCTTCAGCCTGGGATGTGCACCGTTCGGGTCTTTGTTCCACATTTCATTCATCATTCAGGCCACACAGGGACACTGGAGTCTGAAAGAGTCAGTTATTCACCCCTCTGCAATGTCTGAGGCTCATAAACACAGTTATTATGGAAAATGCTGAGCTATTTCGCCATGACAATGAAATACCAACACAAAATATACCATATAAATATATAATCAAAGTTAAAATGTACATTTAAACTGTAAAATGTAAAACTATAAGCACTAATGTAACAAAAATGAACTAAATAATTAAGAAAATGAAACAAATTAACATGAAAATATCATGGAAATAAACAAAGTAATAAATATGGAAATTTAATGGAAAACAATACTTTTCCATCAAACACCCATTACTGTGTCCAGAATTGTGCCATGTTAATGTTCTGTAAATAAAGCTATTACCAGTGAGTGACTCCAGACTGCGTGGTCCCCCCCGCAGGCAGAGAACACCAAGTACCGTCTCCATCTAGGCGAACAGTCGGAGCGGCTGCAGAAGGCCCAGGAGCTGTCCGAGGAGAGAGGCCAGCAGGTGGAGGAGCTGCAAAGGCTGCTGGGAAGCATGGAGCTCGAGAGTGGCATCCTCAAAGAGAAGATGGCGGCAGGGGAGGCGGAGCTGCTGCAGCTCCAAGCCGAGAGGGAGGAAGGAGAGGAGAAAGAGCAGAGGTGAGGAGGGGAGATAGTTCACTCAGTCCTCAGAATGATGACGCTCAGCTGTGTTTAGGTGTCCTTCAAACTGATCATGTGACTTTTAATGTGAACAGTCATGCTGAATGTTAATTAAGTAGTGTAACGACTGACACTACCAGTCTTTCTTTCTTTTTCTTATTTTCATCATTGTACATTAATACTGAAGACTTCCAAACTGTCAAAGAACATGTATGAAAACACCCATTTGCAACACCATAGATAGTATTCGTTAGAATTGGCAACTGCACTTGGGGTGTTCCCAAGTCCCCAATATTCTTGAAAGTTCTATAATATAGAACAAATTCTGGGTTGTTTAAACTTTTTGACACCCCTCAGGATTGCAAGGCTGATGGGGTATAGTTGTCATGCAGGCGGCTGGCCGTCCATATCTACAGTAGCTTGTGAACACAATAACTCCAGAAGAAAGTAATGCAAGCTAGCCAAATTGATACCATAGGTGTATCTATTAAATTTCTTAGTCAAGTTCAAATTTTAGCGACCTTGACCAGTGGCCAAGGTCAGGAGCCAACTTTTATAAAGACCTTATGAATGTGATCATTAAAGGAGGGAGTTACAGAGCCTTGTCAAATTGATACCATGCATACATCTGCTGAATATCACAAAACATGCAAACTTGACCTGAAGGTCAAAGTCAGATGTCAAGTGTTGCAAAAACATTGTGCAGGCTAAAACTCGAAGGGAGTTGCATGACATTTTTCTTTAGTTTGGGTCATTTGACTCATTATTTTGTTCCATTTTTACCCCTCATCCTCTGGGCTGATGGTGTCATTGCACCACTCTTGAACAAAAAGGCCTTGGGGCACAAAATTTGGACAGAATGTGTGTGAGGTCAAGATCTCCATCAAGATGGAAAATGCATGACCTTGGATTTGAGATAAAGGTCAACATTTTAATCATCTTGTTTTATTGCTGGTGTAATTGACCCATGAGTGGAGAGGCTCAGGGTTACAAACTTACAACTGAGGTGTAGTTGAAGTCCTGAGGTTGAGGGGGATCACTGGCATCCACTGGTATGTTTTACTACATAATTCCATACACATTCTTTCACAGTTTGGATGTCTTCAGTATTAATGCACAATGTTGAAAGAAAACTTTTTATCCATTTTTTGTGCTTCAGATCAGTGTTTCTCAGCTGGTGTCGCCTTGTGACCCACAGTTTTTTAGTGATGTCAAGTTGCAACCCACTTACATCAAATTAAAACCAGGCAAAGGTTTTTTATAAGCTAGTAAATCACATCTGAATATTTTTTAACCAAATATGCTACTTTTTCCACCAGTGCATTCAAATTCAGTTTACAAAATAATCTAATTTTTTTTTTTTAATTAACTGCAATTTATTACAAATGGACAAAACAATCTAGGCAATGAAGAAATTGGAAAAAATGTAAAAGAATGAACAATGACAAACAGAAAAATGAGCATTCTGATGATTAGTTTATTCAATTTGGTGATTATTTTTGTTCTTTTCTTCTTAAATTCATTTTTAAATTTTTATCACTTTGTGGATTGTTTTGTTTATTTATTTCACTTCACTGATTATATTATTCCTTTTTGTTAATTTCTGTTCTTTTTGTGTGTTATTTTGTTAGGGTTAGGGTCTCTTCATGCTCTTATGCAGAAAATGCACAAATGAATGCCTTAACAATTAACCAGGAGCCTGTGTGTTTGCAGGTGTGAGGAGCTGGAGAAGGAAGTGGCCGTTTTAAAAGAAAAGATTCATCACCTGGACGACATGTTAAAGAGTCAGCAGAGGAAGGTCCGCCACATGATCGAACAGGTACGTACACACAAGTAGAATCCTGCACGCGGGCAAACACAAGTGAACTCACCGCTTCCCATAAACTCCCCCGAAGCCATTAGAGGAGAAATTAGATTCAGAGGAGGCGGACACATAAAATGAAATTGATGTGCGGGAATAATGGAGCCGAGCGGAAATGAGCAGTGTAATAAAACTCGCTTGTCATGAATAAGTGATGCAGCATCTGCTCCTGTTTGGAAACTGAGTCTCCATTGACAGTGTTTTTCCTTGTGTGTTGTTCTGTGTGTGTTGTGTCTTTTGCAATGCAGCTGCAGAACTCCAGGACCGTGCTACAGGAGAGAGATCGAGTCATCGGGGACCTGGAGGAGAAGGTGGCTTTTCTGGAAGCTGAGGTTAGAGTCCCCTTTGGAAATAATACAAACCCCAATTCCACTGAAGTTGGGACATTGCGTAAAACGTACATGAAAACAGAATACAATGATTTGCAAATTATTTTAAAAGTATATTCAATTGAATACACTACAAAGACAAGATATTTAGTGTTCAAACTGATAACTGCAACAGAAGAGCTAGAACAGGGGCATGTTTACTTCTGTGTTCCATCACATTTACTTTTAGCAGCACTTAATAAGCATTTAGGAACTGAAAACATTAACCGTTGAAGCTTTGATGGTTTGAAAGTTTGATGTACGACTTCAGCTGCTCAATAGTCCAGGGTCTCCAGTCAAATTTTGTGGTTCATAACACATCACACATTTTCAAAGGGAGACAGGTGTGGACTGCAGCCAGGCCAGTCTCTCTACTCTTTTACTGCAAAGCCATGCTGTTGTAACACATGCAGCATGTGTCTTGACATGGTCTTGCTGAAATAAGCAGCAATGTCCCTGAAAAAGACATAGCTTGGATGCAGCACATGTCGCTCCTAAACCTGTATCTACCTTTTAGGATTAATGGTGCCTTCACAGATGTGCACGTCACACATGGGGACACTAACACACTTTCGTACCATCACAGATGCTGACTTTGCAATTTGCGCCGATAACAATGTGCATGGTCCTTTTCCTTTTTAGCCCAGAGGACATGACATCCATGATTTCCAGAAACAATTTCAAAAGTGGACTTGTCAGACCACAGCATACTTGTCAACTTTGTGTCAGTCCATCTCAGACGATGTCAGATCTCTGAATCTTTTGGTGTTATAATGGACAGGAGATGATAAAATCCCTAAATAATTCCTTGCAATTTTATGTTGACAAACATTGTTCTTAAACTGTTGTCTACTTGCTCATGCAATTGTTCACAAAGTGGTGAACCTCACTCCATCCTTGCTTGTGAATGACTGAGCCTTTTGGGGATGCTCCTTTTATACCCAGTCATAACATTCACCTGTTTCCAGTTAACCTGTTCACCTGTGGAATGTTGCAAACAAGTGTTTTTGAGCATTCCTCAACTTTCACAGTTTTTGCTGCCCCTGTCCCAGCTCTACTGGAACATGTTACAGGCACCATATTCAAAATGAGTGAATATTATACAAAAAACAACAGAGTGTGTCAGTTTGAACATTAAATATCTTTTCTTTTTAATGTATTCAATTGAATATATATTGAAAAGGATTTGCAAATCATTGTATTCTTTTTTAATTAATGTTTCACTTGACATCCCAGCTGCACAGGAGTTGGGGTTTGTAATAAGGTCCTGTTATACACTGTATGGACAATCGTATTGGCTGCTGCATCCACAGGGACTTTGACATCTTGTTGCAATTGCAAAGGAATCCTTATCATATCTGAGCTGTTGGTTTTGTGTCAACAGAACAGAGAGATGCATGACCACCTAGAGTATCTGATGGCTGGTCAGGAGCCTCCACCTCTGACTGTCACTGAAAACAAACCAGAGGTGGTTTACAGGTAAATATACACCTCACAACCTCTGATGCATCTATTTAAAAGATGATAAGATGCTCATAAGCATTTCTTTTTTCTCATCAGCAAACCTCTCATGCCGACCACCCAGAGTAACAAGTCTCTTCCGTTCATCAAAGTCATCGAAATCAAGTCCTGAACGGAAGAACCATCTTCCACAAGAAAAAAATATGTAAATATGTAAAATACTGAACTGACCAGTATACAAATGCAGAAAGTCAAAGCTGGCCCCTTGGTGTCAGAGCACACTGTTGTTCGTGCCTCGGCGTTACTTTGGAGGCCTGTGTTGGCTTCATCCAAGTAGAAGGGGCAGAGCCTCATTTTGTAGGAGGACAGGTGAAATGGAAACAAGGAGCCATATAATGTAACTTGTTTTACTTTGAACTTGTTTAAATGTATGCAGTACATACTCTGTCAGCAAATCTGGTTAAATTCCTTGTGTCAATACAGAATTTGAAATGAGCTTCTTTCAAAAGGTCAAAGTAAAGGAAAAGAGTGAAAGAGCATCTGCGCTGTTATGTTAATACTGTAAAGGTCATGGTTATACTGTATATATGCATGTAATATATAAATTATCACATGATGCTGAATGTTTTCAGCACTATGTTTTCACACTCGACCTGGGTCCTCAGCGCATGGCTTAAAGGTCAAATTCCTCAGTGCTTTGCACCTCACTGCCAATGTCAGGCATGCAGTTAACTTTGAGTTGAAATATGGTTCATTTTTTAACACTAGGACCATGAGTAATCATTGTGGCAGTCAAAACTAAACAGGTGTCACTTCTATTATTATGGGGGTTGTATAGTGGAGACCTCCATTCATCCATCCGAACATTTTGTTCTGTATCTCCAAAGTCCCTGGACCCACACTAACCAAGCTTGGCACATGAGTAGTTAGGGGAAGGGTTACTATGGCAACCGCCACGTAACGTGTGTATTAATTAGGTCACATCGTTAATAAACAATAAAAACATATTTTGTCCTACAGTACTGAAACTACTATAGCCAGGGGCACCAAATTTTAATTTGACGGATTAGACCTACATATGTACATTTCTAGCGGTGTAGGGTGAAAATATCATATGCCCATGGGTTACTGACTTTGCTGATTGAAATATGATGTGACCTTCAAAGAAAATTTTCAAGGCAACATAATTCTAGGAAGTCTAAAACTGGGGCTCTCCCATATTGTACTAAAGGCAGATACCATTGCCGTGATTTGAACATTTTGGCAAAAAGTATTTCAAATATGCTTTTAAGGTTGTGAAAAGTTCTATGATCAACATGATCTTTTAACCTTAACCATCACAGTTTGGTGCCTAAATTAAAAACTGTGACTGGCAGCTGGACAAAAATGCTGTCTATGGTGCACATAGGAATCAAATCTTGTGTCTCGGTAGGGATCTGTTCACCCGTACCACCACTGAACTGCAGAGCCTTTGAATGAGGCATCATTAAAGTCAAAACAAACCTGCCCATGCTCCTAGTGTTAACTCATATTCTTCACATGCAAGTGGATTATACATAGATTAGGAGTGATATTTTATTTTATTGATGCCGTAAAATGTTCATTACTGTAGTTGTAACATGTCAAGATAAGTTCACTGAGCTGCCTCAGCAAACACACTGAATACACAAATATGTTGTGTAAACTATGAGAACTGACTTTTCTTCCATTTATTTTTATTATTCACACTATAAAGCAGTAGAGTTGGGCAATATGTCGATATGTATTGTTACTGTGATATACTTTACAACACAGTGTTTAATGATGAGGATTTAGTGATGAACATTTTTGTCTCTTTTGGTAAGAACTCTCATTTTATTTCTTTTCTATTTTCTTCTGCGCCTTCATCTTTTTTCCACCTTTTACACTGTTTTCACTTTTTTCATCTTCTTGTCATTTGGTATTACTAATGGCATTTTCATGTTTTTTGTCTTTCCATTGTTGTTTTTTACATTTTGTTTCTCATCTTTTTGTACCCCCCCCCATTTTATCTTTTAATAGTCACCTTTACTGGTCACCTGCAGGTTGTTGTAAAGGGCTATATTGTATAATAAAGTGCACTGCATTACATTTACCAATAAATTAAACCTACAAATCACCATCAAGTTTCTTCTGTCAGGACGAAAAATCAGACTTTCAGCTTAAATAAAATGATTTTGAATTATTCAGGTTTTGATTGTATGAACAATCTCCGCTGTATCACCAGGCACTTCAATGCAGTGTGATTAACTGAATAACTACTGTGATAACTATGGACAGATACACTGAAGTTTTGTTTGTGTTTTACTGTTGACTGTAAATTGTATTAGGGTGTTATTAAGAATATAATAAAACATTAAAAATGCCAACAGGTGTCTGTGATTTAGAGTCAAAACTTCTTGTCTGTGCTGCTGTATGTTAAAGCTGCACCATAATCTCCTACTGCCACCTAGTGGATAAATGAAAATGTAACAAAGTGGATTTTAAATTTTTTTTAATGTGAAACCACAAAACTGTGCAACGCTACATAAATACAAACCACACAGTCGGTTAAATTCCAGTATTTCATATAAATATATATACAAAGGACACAATGAATCATATTTACATTGAACTTTAAAGTAAAATAGAATTTAGACAAACATTGTTTTTGGCATTTGTATAGAAAATTACATTATTCAGCATTTGCCAGGTCGGCTACAATCATAATTGTCTTCACACGACACTCATCAGGTCCAAAATGACAAAAATAAAGGCTGTGTGGGTAGAGAACATCTTCGTTATTGCAACATTTTTTAATTATTTTGAAATATGCATTTTCCTACGTGTTGAAAAATCAATGGACTGTAGGAGAATGACACTAGAATCACTGTTCTGTCTGAATGCGTTAATGCAACTAAATCAAATTGACAGTCCCGTTTGAAGTCTCTCACAGAGTGCTCTCCAGGGTGTTGTAATTGTCTTTGAAACTCTTGAGCTCCAGGAAGTGTTTGGGCCTCTTGCTGCGTTGGCCCGTTGATGGCAGGTACGTGACCTGGATGGTGGAGGGAGTACTGCGGACCGGAGACCCCGTCAGGTCCTTGGCTGCAGACTGGTGATGCTGGTCCAGGCTTGTGCTGCTGGAGTACGCCTTCACACTGAGGACACAGGAAAATTGGGTTTAATAGAAGCTGGAAGGAACTATACAAATAAAATAGTGGAGCTGCAGAATGAATATCAGTCAGTGCTAGTGTATAATCACAAATGCTCCAATTTAAAAAAAAAAAGAAAAAAAAAAAGAGGTACAGATCTAAGAAGTTTTAATGTTAAGCAATTTGCAGAAATGGAAAAATACAACCTTTATTTGGTTATATGTGCTGTGCAAACCATGCAAGAAGAAAGCCACAACTTCACGTCAAAGTTCAGGTATTTTGTTTTTAGTCTCTTTCTATTTTCATGCAAGTTTCTCTGTTTGACTTGGTATTTCTCTTGTCCTTGACAATCAAGCAAAGAGAAAGCCCAAGTCCTGCCCATTCAGGTTTCAATCTATGGGACCTAACATCAGGAAAAATTACATCAGGGGCATGATTTTCTGATCCTGATTTAATTATGCAACCATTTAGTCATACACCACTCAGCCACCACATCATCATTACATTATGATGTAAATGATCTTATTGCAGTGGTACTTATGAGTGCGTAAGATATATGAGGCTGCAAGTGAACATTTAGTCTTTGAAGTTGATGTATTTGAAACAAAAAAGGGAAGCGTAAGGATCCAGTCAACACAGACAAGGGCCAAACTGTGATATCAAGACAACTGGGTCAAAGCGTCTCCAAAACTGTGGGTGTTGTTTGGCGGTCCTGGTCCTGCAGTGGACAGAACCTCGTCAGGAAGG
>JAQQAE010002939.1:0-21211 GCA_029823295.1 Pseudamia nigra | reverse complement strand
ACTACCGATATATTCACTATCCCTCCTCTGTACATGTCCAAACCATCTCAATCTAGCCTCTTTGACTTTGTCTCCAATACATCTTACATGTGCTGTCCCTCTGATGTAGATTATTCTAATGTTTTAAAAAATGGTTTCAATTAACATATTATTCATTTTAACCACATTGTTCATTCTTCACCTTTTCTCATTAGTTTTGTTGTTCATTTTGACCATTATATTCATTATTTTTTAACATTATTATTCATTATGTGGTTCATTTTTGACCATTTTATTCATTGCATTCCTCAGTCTTGATAATTTTGTTCATTTTATTATTCATTGTTGTCCATCTTATCATCTCTCATTCTTAATTTTATTCCTTAAATTATTCATTTTTGTCTCCTTTTGTCTTTATATTGGTCACATTATTGGTCACATTATCTGTTACTTTGTTTCATTTTTGTCCACTGGATCTGTTCTTTGTTCATTTTCTTTATTGTACTGCTCCAGTGACTTTTTGATTTGGTACATTTAAGGGTCTTATAAACTGAACAAATATTTCATTGATTATTTTGTCCTTTTTTGTTTCTTTTTCTTTATGCTATTTACGATTTTATTCGATTTCTTTATTCCATTCAGTATATTTTTTTTGTCCATGACTTTTGTTTGATATATTCTTTTTTTCTGGATTTGCTTCATTTTTGCCCAATTTGTTGATAATTTTCTTCTCTTGTTGTTCATTTTATTGATAATTCTGCTCATCTTTTTATTGACCTTTGTCCATTTTGTTGATTTTTGTCCACTTAACAGATTATTGTGTTCATTATTTTGTTTCTTGTTTCTTCTTTTTTTTGCTGTTTTGTTTATTTTCTTCATTTTATTGATTGTTTTCAGATTTTTGATTCATTGTTGTTCATTTTATTGATCGTTTTAATCATCTTTCTTTGGTTTGTTGACCATTTCATCTTTGTGTTGTCTTTCTGTTCATTTTTTCATTTTGTTGAAAACTGTTCATTTTAAATCATTTTTAATCATTTATTAAATTTTTTTTCACTTTAATTCAATTATATTTGTATAGCACCAATCATAATCCAAGATGGTCTCTAGGCACTTTTATTACTTTTTTGTTCATTTTACAGATCATTTTGGGTATTGTTTTTTCTGCTTTATGCACTTATTTTTCAGTCAGCAGCTCTCTGTGGTTCCACCGCAATCCACTGGGGGGCAGCAGTGGTTTTCAGTTTAACAGACATGAAACATGAAACGCTGTGTGTGCAGTCTCATGTTTGTCTGTGAATAATAAAAACACATCAGTGTAATGTAGGTGTGAGGTTAAAATATGCAGTGTCAAACATTCATCCTGTTTACAGCTGCTTCTTGGAAAATATTTCGAAGCAAACGCAGTTGACATCTGCACAAAGACACAAAAAACACTGCATGTAAGAAAAAACTACAAATGCACACTCCTCCATATGCAGATATGTTATCAATAAAAATACATGTATAAATCTCTAACCTGGCACGTGCATTTTTTTACATAACGTAGAAAACGTTTACACTGCACTAGAAAAAAATCTACATAGATGTTTTTGACTGTATTCAAATTGAGAGTAAAAATAACCCAAGAACATAAAAAATCTTTAAAATTCCACAAAATGACCAAAACAATCAAGACAAGAAAAAACAAAAGAGAATGAACAAAATGAGCAAAAAGTAAATTCAAATCAAGAATATTAAAGAAAATCAATATAAAACCAATAACAATAATAATAAAAATATATTTTACAGAGGGAACAAAAATAATCCATAAAATGAACAAAAACAAATGTTTTTTTTACAAAAATATCAAAATGAATTAAATAATCCAAACAGTGACTAGAAACAATCATCAACATAATGACCCTAATTTTAAAGAAAATTCAATCCTGCACCTCTTGCATATTGAAATTCAAACCAAAAAATAACCAACAAATATGTAGCAAAAAGTATCAAGATAATGCAGAGTATTTGACCAAAAAAAAAAAAAAAAAATCCACAAAATGACCAAAACAGTCTAGACAATGGTGCATCAAGTTTCATACTGTCTTCTTAGAAATAACACTTGCACTGGAATTCTTAGTAGCAGACAGAAATAATTTTTTTTTTACCTTGACATGTTTTCACAACTTCCTGTTGTTTTCCTCAGAAGGGTCACATCGGCTGTGTCTCAATTTCTTAAATGCAATCTTCGCTCCTCGGTGTTCATTTAATGGATTTAGGAACCTCCTTAAGATGGTGTTGTGATAAAAACATGCAGGTGATGATCGAGGAGATGAGGACGCTGCACATAAGCATTTTGAGTCGTAGCCATTATGTTACTATGACATGTCTTTCTTGCGGTTTTTATGTTTGCCAGATGCAGGGGACGACTAGGCCCCCTGCTGTCTGATGCCTTGTTGAGGACAGCATCCCTGGTAGAAAAGGGGAGACAACAGGTGCAGCTAAAAGAAAAATGCTGAATTGATTGAATTGATATGTCAAATGTGTGGACACATTACTGAATCAGCAGACTTTCCACTACAATTTGGTGTCAATTTCATATCTACAGCTTAATTTGTTACACTACAGTAGCCCTTTTTCCTCAACCCCTGTAAGTATAAGCATTCCGGATCACTATATCTAGAATATTACTTATATCTGGATCAAACTTTGTGGTTTGATAGAATCTACTGTGATGTAATCTGCTGCTTTTTGGCTACATTTTATTGGTGTTATTTGTGGTGTTACAAGGACAAACATTGAATTTGGTCCTATCTCACAATGATGAAGAATCTTCTAAATACAGTGTCTTCTGGAGCTAAATGATGATGCAGATCACTCCCAGAATCTAATCGATTAGTTCTTGTGCCATTTCTGACCTATCCTGAAAATTTAATCCAAATCTGTTTGTAAATTTTCAAGTTATCTTGTGAATAAACAAACAGATATACAGTGTGAATAAACTAACACCCACAAAAACATACCTCCTTGGTGGAAGTAATAACTGAAGTCATCTCGAAAATACCCTGCTGATCATGCAATAAAACATATACTGAAGAAACAGGAAGAAAGTTCAGGAAATAAATAAATGAACACAAAAAGGAATGTGAAAAAGAAATGTCACACAAGCACCAAAAGACAAAGCTGAACAAACAAATTTGAAATCAGCCATACAGTATCTAACTGCTGCAAAAGAGAGAACCACATCATGGACTGAGAAAAGGCCAAAGTCATTCATGCAGAAAGCAACAAACACCAGTGTTGGATCAAGGAGGCCATCGAGATCTGAAAACACACCCTAAGGACCATCAACAGAGATGAGGGATCTTCCATCTTGTCCCATACCTGGGATGCTGTCCTCAACAATGCGTCAGACAGCAGTGGGTGTAGTTGTCTTCTGCTGTCTGGTAAACGTATATAAAAACAGCAAGCAAGACACGTCACAGCAACATCATGTGACCCTTCTGAGGAAGACAACAGGTCTGCGCTTCCTCCCCTTCCGTTCTAGGTCTCGAGATGTTCTGGATGTGTGGTTGCTGGTTGCGGACTGGTCTTGTGACTGTGGATGTCGTCCCATGTCTGTGTTGTTTGTTGTTCTATCTTTTGTCTTTTGTCTCTCCTCTGTCCACTACCCCCAACCGGTCGAGGCACATGTCCGCCGAGCCTGAGCTGTTGGTTCTTCTGGAGGTTTTTCTCTTCCGTTAAAGGAGGTTAACCCCCATCAAAAATTAAATAATAAAGTCTTTCATGCCAATTTCGTCTCTTTGGATCTTTTACAACACTTTGCAAGCACTTTTATTGTGTCTCTTACATCATTTTCATCTTTTCTCTTCATATTCTCAAACCATAATCATAAGAGGAATACCTTCCAGAAAATCTGTGCAGGAAAACACTGCAGTGTTTTTAGCAGCATTATGCAGACACATCGTTCTATTCTCAGGGAAGGAAGACAGAAAGAAGATTGAATTTGTAAATCAATGAATCTTGGTTTTCTTTTCCTGCCCTTTTTCCATCTCTGCTCCCCCCTTCCTCCCCTGCCCTTATTTCCCCTCCATACCCACTACATCTATATTGAGCTGTAAGTCTCCAGAGTCCCTTAGGACCAATGGATGTTTAAAATTCTCTTCTGTTGTAACCTCTTTATCACTGGCCTTCACCCCGCCTGCCACACCACCAGAGGGGGGCACACAGAGACATCCATCTTCTGCTGGCCTTTCTGGATATTTCACAAAAACTCAAAGTGCCCGTTAAACACACCGTGTCTGCTTGACCCACATGGTCTGGAATCACAGCAGGAATCTCCCGGTAAAATATTTTAATTTCAGACCTGTTGTCGTATCAGATGTGTCAGAGATTTCTTTTGAAGTCTCGGCAGCTGTTCAAACTTCACCGAGTTCATACAGTCGGTCTGTTAAAGAGGGGATTGTGCAATGAAAGTGTTGGGGAGAAGCAGAATGCATGCACTTAGAATACTAAATCCAGTGCTGTGAAGAAGTTCTTGATGCCTTATTTTTTGTATTTTTGTGACTTAAATGTTTCAGATCATCAAACACATTTTAAATTTAAACTGAGATAACCTGAGTAAATACAAAATTACTTTTAAAATCATAATTTCATTTATTATCCCTTTAACTGGCACAGTAAGAAATAAAAGTGAAAGAAAAAAGAATACAGGGGAACCCCGGGTTATAAGATTAATACGTTCTGGCATGAAGCTCGTCAAATGAAAAACTCATGAGACGGGCAAGGTTTTCCCATGAGAATACATGTAAAACCAATTATTCCATTCCAAGACCCAAGAAAACTCCCATTATACACACCTGTACGTACACTTAAGGTATCTGGAAAAGAATGTTTATTCAATATTATTATTTGAAAAGGAAGTTATGTTAAATATCTGAAAAGAAATGCATGAAATTTGTTCTAAAAATTATTTATAGTGACATGTTACCTTGGAGACAGACAGCTGCAGGCGAAGGATGCGTGATGGCAGAGGAGGAGGAGGGAGAGAAGCAGAGACTTGCTGTACATGTACTAAACATAAAGAGCAAACTGAATCTAAGAAAGAACTTCACAATAACTTAACATTATTTTTTAGTTTTTCTATTTTATGGTTTTTAAATTGCTGGTTTATAATTTTCTTTTCTTTTCTGATTTTTATTCACTTGTTTTGGCCTATTTCGCCACACTTTCATCATCATCAGCATCATCACTTTCAGTAGACAATGATCTTTTGCTAAAATAGCAATCCAAAGAGGTTTGCCTCTGCCTACTCCTTAAAATGTTACGAGAATGGGTCACGCAAATGTCATTTACTTGGTCTAATACACAACCAGTGTGCACTTTCTTGGAGTGTTTCTTTTCTTTGAACCCCCAGAGTATTTCATGGTGCCACAACATCTCCTTAATTTCTGCTCTTGTTGTAACCTCCACCTCATAATCCTCCTCTCTTCTGCTCTGCTGATCTCATGTTTTATTACGGGTTTTCTTCTTACCACTAGCATCCTTCTTAGGCCCCATGATGAAAAAACACAAAACGAAGCACTATTTCAGGTTAAAAAAGGCAAAAAAAAAAAAATTTACTCGCAACCCGAGTTTTTGCTCGTGAGCCAAAATTTTGCCTGATGCCTTCCTCGTAACCCAAAAAATGAGTGTGCCGATGCCCTCTGAACCTGGGGTTCCACCGTCCATGTGAAGGGGTAAATGTCCTTGAGTCTCACCCACCGCTGGCTGTCAGAACAGAATGCATTTTGGGAGATGTGTCTTCAGCTCAGTTCAGTGCTCCAAGGCCAAATAACTTCCGCTGCCATTCTATGGACACATTCTCTGCTCCAATGCTTTCCAATACTCAAATGCTATACTTCACAAAAGGAAAACCTTATATTTTGGTCTTTTTGTGCTAGAATCTATATGTTTTGGCCTTTTTGCACATCGCAGACTGTGTCTTTTTGTCTTTGTCTGCACCGGACTCTGTATATTTTGTGCTTTTTGTACATTGTGTCTGTTGGTCTTTCTCTGTGCAGTGGGCTCTGTGTATCTTTCTTACATAATTCTGACTCAGGCTCAGTGTCAGACAAGGCCACGCTTGAAGGAAAGATCGAACTTAAGTCTTTGCTGGCTGGAGACTGGCTTTAACTGGCAGCACGGCTTGTTTTTCCTTGTGAAAAATCAATCAGTAGTTCTTCAGATTTAATTATTTGTAGGTTTTTGTGTTGAGTTGTCGTTTACGATGGCATAATATATTGCGTTCAAACAGGTATTTTGTCGTTTTTGTTTATTCTCTCAATTATTTTGTTGCTTTTTTTTGCTAATCTGTACATTATTATTGTTATTTTCAACCACCATTGTTGCTTAATTTGTTCACTTTTACTCATTTTGTTGCTTACGTTCTTCATTTTGTTAACTTAATTGATTATTTTGATCATGTTTTTCTTTATGTTTTGCTTACTTTGCTTTGCTGTTCAGTTTTTATTGCCTGTTTTGTTCATTTTTGTTACTTATGTTGCTCATTGCTGCTCATTTTGTTACTTATTTTCTTCATTTCTTGTTCTTTCTTTGCTGATTTTACTTGAATTTTACAGCTTATTTTTATTTATTTTTGTTAATCACTTTATTCATTTTCTTCATTTTTGCTTAATTTGTTGACCGTTTTGGTCAGTAGTACTTGCTTTTTTATAACTTCCTTGTCCATTTTGTTCAGTTTTGTTAATTTTGTTATTTGTTGTTTGGTCATTTTTTTGCGATGCTTTTTAAAAATAAATTTCTTCTCATTTTGTTGCTCATTGTATTCATTTTATTAATTCACTTGATTACTATTTTAAAGTTAGCTGATTCTTGTTTTAAATTTCAAGCTTTTTTTACTCCTACTCATTGAGCTCTGGCCAAATGGAACTGACCAGTGGTGCATTTTTTAATCTCAACTATAATTAAAAGTAAGTAGTATTCTGCAAATCAACTGCTCTCCGAAGTACATATTTTGGAACATTCTATTCAAGTACATGTGAAGGAGTAGTACTTGAGTAGTACCCACTTCTGGTAAAGAGGAATATCAGACAATCAAGAAAAGGGGCTGGCGAAACGTCAGGTGCACCAGTGTCACATGTGACTGAATTCTGGTGCACTGTGGCCCGGCAGCAGATTTAAACATAAGCACAGTGGTGAACAGAGTAAACACAAACAGTACTCAAGGAAAATAAGTACTTGAGTGAGAGTAAAAATGCAATTAAAAAAGAAAAAAAAGCTCAAGTGGTGAGTTATTTCATAGTGTGTCTCATGCACTGCCTTTGAATGGGCACATTAATGGAATCAAGAAGGTGACAGATTCAGAACCATAAAATGCAAAAATAATAAATAAATAATTAATAATACATGATGTTAAAGATTGTTTACTGTCAAGGTTTGTAAAAAAAAAGCCAAGATGAGCCCAAAATTTTCTTATTGTACAATTTATTGTTTTTTTTATTTACTTATTTACTTATTGATTATTTTGCACATTTTATTGCTGTTGGTAATGCTATTGTTTTGCTCATTTTTCCGCCTTTTTTTGTGAATTTGTAGATTTTTTTTTTGTTGAATCATACATTTTTATCAGTTTACATGGTCATTTGTTTTTCACTTTTGTTGTTGATTTTGCTCATTTATAATGTATTTTGTGTTTATTTTGTTCATTTAATGTTAATTTACCTAAACATTTGGTTCATTATTGTGAATTGACTTGAATATTTTGTTCATTAAAATTAGTTCACGTGATAATTTTGTTCATTATTGTTAACTTACCTAGTAATTTTGTTCACTACTGTTAACTTACAGCATGTGATTATTTTGTTAATTTTGTTAGCATTTTCTGACTCTCATGTTTTTTCTTTCTGTTGTCATTTATTTTGTTCATTGAGCTACGGCCAAATGTTACTGCATTGACATACTGTACATCTGTCGTCATAACTATAAATGACTACCGTATTTTCCGGACTATAGGTCACACTTTTTTTTAATCGTCTGGCTAGAGGCGCGACGTATGCTCAGGTGCAACTTATATACAGTATTAAAACATTTTACGTATTAGTTTTGTTCACGCTGAGAGCACAGCTTCACGGCAACCGGGAGGAAGCGCCATGCGACTTTCCAGCAAGTCATCGGACGGATCGACAAGGCATGGACTTGAGTGACAAACAAAACTATCCTGTCGGGATCAGAAAGGCCGGAATAATTGGAAATGGAACTGATGCTGAGTCTGACGACAGTCACGCAGAAGAGGAAGCGGCGCTTCGTCGACCTCCGGAGTTGGCAGAGTTGTTCAGAAGCAACACAGAGGATGAAGAATTTAAAGGATTTAGTGATTAGGAGTGAGATTGTGAGTTTGATGAACTAGTTAGATTATGTTCTTTATGCTATAGTTATGTGAATAACTGTTAATATATTACATTAACATACGAGACACCTATTCAGCCTGTTGTTGTCTATTCTATCATTACTATACAGTAACTTGCCTTTCAAGATGAAATGTCTGTTCTTGGTGTTGGATTTTGTAAAATAAATTTCCTCCAAAAAATGCAACGTATAGTCCAGTGTGACTTACACACGTTTTTTTCTTCATCATTACACATTTTTTGGCTTGTGCGACATATACTCAGGAGTGACATATCGTCCGGAAAATACGGTAAGAGTAAAGTGTATTTTGCAAAATAACTACTCGCAAAAGTACATATTTTGGAAACAGTATTCAAGTACTGCATGTGCATACAGTACACATTCATACAGTACCCAAAGCCTATAAGCAGTACAAAGCAAGCAATAGACAAATAAACATATGTAATTAAATATATGAGGCAAACAGACACAGGCTGACAAAGACATAAAAGAAAGAGATGGCAGCCAGGGGACACGTCGCAGCACAGCGCCTCACGGATGTGCTCATCCTGTGAAGTTAAACCGTGCAGGCTGGTCATCCAGAAAAGACAATCTGAAAGGTGTTTCGGAGAGAGAAAGACACTGGATAAAAGGTGATCTTCTCTCGCTCTCAATCCCCCGTGGTTGCTCGGGCCAAAATAAAAGCTGACTGAGTGCTGAGGCGAGAACAGGGAACGCTGGAAAATGTAAAGATGGCACAGTTCTTAAGTGCAAAGCGAGGGAGAAAAAGGACTGAGATGCTTTTCAATGGTTGAGCAATGACAGTGACAAAATGCCTCTGGCTGAGAATGACAAGCTAATTGAGGTTAAGTGTTATTATCATTTCCATTCCTTTTACTGCATTTTCCTACATTGAAAAGTAACAAAAATTATATGCAAATTAACAGTGTGGATTGCAGGCAAATTAATAAAAAATCATCCTAAATTGCATCTTTTTCAGCCAGCAGATTGCTTCTTTTCTTTCTTCTGCTTTTTGCTTATCTTTCCTTCATTACAGCATGTTGGGAAGTGTTGTTTCACATGAAACATACCAGAGCTAATGAAAGCTAAGACTAAAAGGTTGCACATAATTCCATGTCATCCATGTTGTGTTTGGAACTTTGTGTCTTCCCTGTGGTTCTGTGCTTCCTCTGTTCTCTCTCTCGCTGTCCTTTATACAGGTCGCGAGAAGTTCTTGACGTGGTCCAGTGTCTGTGTTGTTTGTTGTTCTATCTCTATTCTTTTCCTTTGTCTCTCCTCTGTCCCCTAACCCCAACCGGTCCAGGTTGGTGGCCGCTTAGCCAGACTTTTGGTTCTGCTGGAGGTTTTTTTTTTACTTCCATTAAAGGGTTTTTCCTCCCTGCCATCAGCCTAGGCTCGCTCTAGGAGGTTCTGTTTGGTTTGTGCTCCGTATAGTCTTGTTGTGAAGCAAGATAAATTGTTATATGGTTATAGATCATGTGTAAACATGCAATAAGAAAGTCACATCTTGTTTTTGTATTTTTGAAGTACTTTTATTTTAAGTTTTTTCATTTTTGCACTAGTTTGTATGTTTGATTTGATTTGAAATCAGTATTGACGTTTGCAGGATAGATTAGCGCTACAAACATGCAATCCGTACTGGAAACATCAATTACCTTATGGATAGACATCATAAAGAATTTCACAACAGCAGTCCGTCAACATTACAAGCACTTGGCATTGATCATATCGCTCTGTCTTTGAGAAAAGGTGATTAAAAAACTTAACCAATGAGAAGCCTTTTGAATTTATAAATACAGGCTACTAAGTATCCAGGCCTGAATGAGGATTTAGATTCAGCATTTTTGTAATGTCTTTTATTTATATTATGAATGTTAAGAATTATATTTGATTAAAACTTTGTTCTTTTTCAGCAAATTGTGCAGCCCAAGGCAACCTTGAGTGTCATCAAGGTAGAAAAGCATTAGATACCATTCACTATTTTCAACTTTTACTTCTCAAAACCTTCCTTATAATGCTTTTGCTAAAGTCCAGGGTCTGCTGCAAAGATGTGTTTCTCCAGTATGATGCTGCCACCACCATGCTTCACTGTGCAGATGGTCTGTTTAGGATGATGTGCAGTGTTCAAACAGTGTCTAGTCTGATGGACAAAATGCTCAGTTTTGGTCTCACTAGACCCACCAGCCTTCTTCTGGGTGACTGTAGAGTCTCCACATAGAGGGGAGATAGTAAGAGCTTTTTTTCTCTTTCCAATATAAAGCTTTGATTGGTGGAGAACTTCGCCAGTAGTTACTGTTTGCACTAATTCTTCCATCTCAGCAGCTGAAACTTTTTACGTGTTCAGAGTCATCATGGGTATGTTGGTTCCTCCCGCGCTAAAGGTGTGAAACGCGCCCAGGCGTGGAATGAACTGCCAGTGTGAGTTCACCCTTAGAGCTGCTTTGTCTTCAGGACTAGGACAAGGTTGCTGTCATCTTTGTTCCTGGTAGTGGACATTGCTTTCAACACAGGTAGGGTATCAGAAAAATGAAAAATGCTAGTTATCTTGTTTGAAATTGCGTTTTGTCACCTTTACCATTCAATGGGATGACTGGAGCTGTGACACAGTGTGCTCATGTATTCAGCGCTGTCCTCATTACGAGCCCATAAAGTGTGTAGCAATAACAAGGTTGTATTCCCGCAAGCTAAGTGGCAAGGTGTTGTACAGTAGTATCTCCATTTCCACTAGCGCACCACATTTGTCACTGTGCATCATATACCGACTGATCTGCTGTTCTGTAAATATATACAAATATAAGCAGTAGCTCATTTTTTCCTGGATAAAAACTGTTTTAAACTTGTAGCTTGAATGTGTGTTACCTGCTACAGCTCTGACGTCCTCTCGATAATGAGCAGGCTTTGTCTTATGAACATTTCTTTATCTTCTGTCTCAGGAACGTTGCATATGCCAACAAATTTCCAGTGAGAGTGTGGATTTGCAGCCAAAACAGCCAACTGGCAGATGCCTCTACCAGGTCATTCACGCTCATATACATGTGATTTGCTGCGTAGATAATCACAACACTATCAGTTCTGCTTCTTGGCTAACAATTACCTTTTTCATTCATCAGAATCAAAACCTATTTGCTTGTTCAGACAGAAACTCAGCCTGGGGACAGTGAGAAGGAAAACCAACAATGGGCAGACAGAAATGATGAAAGCTGTGAATTAGGATTTAAATAACGTGCCCCTTGTGACCTCCGCTGGTGTCTCCCACTGCATACCCCATGTGGATCGCTCAAAAATGTTAAACAAACATCAAAGCTGACTCTCAGGTTCATTCCCTCTTTCACTCTCCAGCTGAAATGGCTCTTACTCTTCCTATTGGGTTCTCCATAATGACACCTTCAAAGGAAATCGGTGAAGCAAAGTGACTTTCCAATTCAAATAATTTCTAAAGCAACACGTTCAATTTTAGGATTAAATAAGCCAGAAATACTGAGGAAGTCTCAACCCTCCCACTGGGGATTCTGCAGAAATTACATTTTTACAGATCAAAGGTTTCATATAAAAGAATAAAAGGATTGTTGTTCATCATCTCCTCTTTATGAATCATTTTATTACGGATACAAAGATATAAATAGAGAAATAGCATTTCAAGTGTTTTAAGAATAGTCTCAGGGACCTAAAAGACAGTCTCGTCAGCAGGAACGTCAAAACATTTACAAAACAAAGCATAATGGTATTCCAGGGGGTCAAAGAGGTCAAATATGTAGAGCATGAAACAATTAGGGAGAAAAGTTAAAAGACAAAAGAAATAAAGATGAAGATGAGCAACTTAGATGAGGGAGTGGAATTGTTGTATAAAATTATTTGACTTAGAGACCGAGCTGCCTTTTATTTTCCAAATAAAGTCTGTGTTTGGCACTTTTTAAGACTCCTGACAATTTTACAGATTATTGTGTTATTTATTCATGTTGCTCCTCCAAAAGTCAATGATGTGAGTCGTGTCAGGAAAGTAAAGTCTGTGAAGTCCGCATCTCTTTTTTTCTTACATACCAGTGTGGTTTATGGTATGAATTTGGGATGGAATGGGAGAGACTTGTTTTTTTGGTATTTTCAAATATATATGTTTCACCTTTCGTATTAAGTAAGTAAATAAAGTTTTATTTATATAGCACCTTTCAAGATAAAAACCACAAAGTGGTTTATAACCAAATACTAAAAGAATAAACAGTGAAATCACAGTAAGATACATAAAATCACAACAAAATCATACAAGACAGAGTCATACAAATGCAGTTTAAACATGTGTTTTTCAATCCTTTTTAAACGAGATCACAGAGTCTACAGGCCTCAAGCTCAAGGGGAGAGAGTTGATGCCTCGTTAGCGCTGTCGCTAGGATCTGGTTGTATTCTCTTTTATGTCATTCACCTGCAGATGGAAACTAGTTAGTAGCTAAATCTGGTACAAAGCTTCTTTTCTCTGAAGAGATTAAAGGTGCAGCCGACAATGTTGGCAAACTAGATACATAACGAATGCTTCTACCAACAAAATTTTCGGGTAACGAAGAAAAAAATCGGCAAAATTATGTCCCGGCTACTGAAAAAAAAATTTGTGTTACAAACAAGATAGACCCAGAAGTGAAAGTGTGCGCGCTATATATTTGCCATTTTTCACCTAAAATACTGCTTTATTTTGTATTTTTCATTATGGGACCAAGGAGGATGGCGTCTCCATCTCATCCTCGTCCGGTTAGTGTCTTTATGAATCAATAAATGTGCACGTACGGGTGTGCAGTGCATACTTTATATGGGCATTTTCATGCGTCTCAGAACAGATTAATTTGTTTTTACATGTATTCCTCTGGAAAAACCGACTCCACCTAACAAATGTTTCGCCCAACGAAGGTGACGCCGGAAAAGATTAATTTTGTTACCCAGGGTTCCACTGTACTGGTTGACAGCTGTGAGGTTGTAAGCAGTGTTGACTGGCAGGTCACCTGTTTAATCATTTATATCAGTCTGTGACAAACAATCAGCTATTCGCTGGTTTCCCAACATCTTAGACAGCATTTTTTTGTTTTTTTAATGCAGAGTTTCTGTCAAATATAAATAATAAAGGCATACACAGTACACATTTGTTACATTACACAGGCATAGCAATGTAACAAAACATTTGGAGACCATTTTAAAAACTTTATAAACTGACCTCCAAAAGACTACTCAAAGCAAAAAACATGCTTCAAATCCAGCTGACCTCACCTTTCTGAACTGCAGCACCACTTTCAGTCAGAATTGACTATTATGGATTCACAACGTCACAAAACAGTACATCTTGGGTAATTAATAGTTGTGTGATTGAGTTTTGTTTCTTATTGAGAAGCTAGTCTACCTCAAATAGACCCTGCACAGTTCTCTGCATCGTGTCTCACAGCAGAACATGTGCTGTTCACCTACTGTGCTACAGTTTTACAATGTCTTATATTCATATTATTATTATTATTATACCAGATGAAATGGTGCACAGCCCAGAGCAGATAAATCAGTAATAAATTTGTTCTGAGTTTGTCAATTTAGCAAAAAATAATCCAAGCCCTAAACTAGGTTTGTTGCTTTTCACAACTCATTACAAGATTTTACATTGTCTACCGTGTGACAAGCTGTTATGTTAAACAAATGTGCGATCGGTGTTACCATGTCATGCATGTATATACTGCACTGACATTACAGAAGTAGGAAGGATGTTTCTTCAAAGCACAGCCATGCCTACATCTACTGAATTATTTAAAAGGTGAGAAGGGAAAATGTGTGCAGTGCTCAAATATAGGAGCACTGAATGCATGCACACGCAAAGGAAAAATTTGCAAGTGCAAAGAGTCAACAGTGAGCGTACAGAAAACATGTATAGAAATCTAATTTATGCAGCTAAAGACGCATATTTGCACCGCTGACCTCTGCAGTGCAGATGGTTATATAAAATTCAAGACATGTGCCAGGAGCTTAATTGTACTGACAGTGGCTCATTTGACCACCATTTCCTCAACAGTCACAGTCACTATGGAGATTCCCTGAGGTGGCAAGGAAATGTAATAACAAGACAGTATTTTTAATATCCTCTTACCTCCCTGGTCCTTTTTTAATCACCTCAAAAGTATAAATGTCTCTGTTGTGCTTATTAGACTTGTATGTATGGATAATTGGATTCAAATTAGAAGATTATGGGCCCTATCCTCCGCCCAGCACATTGTTGTAGAGCAGAAAGCACATGGCATATTCCTATGCCTAAGTGAAAATGCCACCGCATGCCCACGCCTCTGAAGTAGCAACCTACTGTGTGCCGCTGAGCGTGTTAATATTAAAATTAGACAGGCAGGTGGCACATTGCTATCTCCCACACTGCACCGGTGACTGACAAAAACCTGATCTTTAGTGTAAAATAGAGAGAAATAGAATAAACTTTATGTGAAATTTGTAAGAAAATAAAAATATACCAATGACTGATGTCTCAGAGGCACAGAGCACGTTGAAGACACATGACAATGTAGAAGCGTACACACTGCAACAATTACATACTGTATGTTAATATGATGGATGCATGCAATATGCATTATTCCTTAAAAGAACATCATTTGTGTGTATTTCTGCATATTTAGAAAACACAAATACTAAAATTAGTAATAAGAAAGACAGAGAAATATGAAAGTGTGGTTCAATAGGTTAAACGTGATCATTTGACCAGTCCGACACTAACCCCATTATTTAGGTGTTGCCACCATGCCAATCCGTGCTGTGCCGAAGTGTGTTTCACTCCGAAAGTGCAGAGTTGAGTAATGAAAGTTCAACTGAGCTGGCGCTCTTCCAAGGCCCTGGAGTGATTGGAAGCGGTGAGTCATGGCTCAGCTCATGCACACAGACACGACGTGGACTCTGATGTATACACCTGTCCTGCTGCCTCTGCAAGCAGGCAAATGTCTCCTTACATAATGGAGAAATCCAATAGACATTTATATGTATCACAAACACAGTCGGTAAAGTTGTGTAGGTAGTATTGTGACATGATCCAGCCCATGAGGAGCTGCATAAAAGACAGAGAAAATAGTCAACACCTGAATTTATGTAATTTAAAAAATCACACACTTCTCTGAGTCGCCCAGCTATTTGTTTCTGCATTTACTTATAATTATTCTTAATTCACATACTCAGATGGAGTATCTCATGGGTCAAATAACTGACAGGTAGACAAGGATGAAAGAACATGGAACCTGGATGTCTTCTTTATGATGATGCAGACAGATGGCACACAGAACACTGATTAGTTTGTTATGTGTTACACAAAAAACACTCCCACCCAGTAATTAAGCAGATAAACCACAACAGCTTAGATGATGCACATGGCGCATTGTCACCCACACAAGATAAAAACCTCAACCTGACCATGCCCCCCCCCCCCAAATGCACTTTACACTTTGTCTTTACACATCCAAAATAGGGCCAAAGACTCAAAGTACATTTTTTTTGGTTGAAGTATTGATGAAATTAAAGTTGTGATTCCTAATTGATGTCTAGCTACATATAGTGTATATTTTGACATTCAAACCTCACCTGCTTTTGTGTTAAAATAATCCATATTTTAGTCTCTGCTGATGGCAATATTTAGAGTGGATGTTCAGGATGCTTCCTAAAGATAAATTATATTGCCTGTGATTTAGGGATTGGTAGGAAGAGCATCTACCTATACTCAGTGGAATGGAGATCAAATCTGGTTTTAGAAAATAGAAAAGGTTAGATCCACTCTTAATGGATCTCCATAAGGGATCAACAGTTTGAGGATTTTGTCTCGGCCTATGCCTGGGCAAAAAACGTTAACAAAAAAATCAACAGTGTGTCATCTACTCACACTCTTTAACAGTAGGTGGCGATAATGCCCTGTAATGTGAGCTCAGATACGCTGCTTACCTTGCTGATGTGTTTCACCAATTAAACACATTAAATGTGTCTGTGCGGAGGGGGGGGGGGCAACATTTTTATAGCTCCAGACTTTGAGACTCTTGTCAGGACCAAAAAACATGCCCAGTTCTCCCATTAATTCCTCTTAACTCAGGTCTGTGACAGTCACGTTACACCTAAGGTTGAATTGCTGCTTCATTTCCTTCAAAGCCCAGTGTTTTTCACTACTTATCTATTCATGAGGTAATCTGAAGAAAACTTCATTTTTGAATTCTTTGAATTGCACTTTTTCTTTAATTTATTTTTATATTGTGGCTAAAAAGTGCTGCTGATTTTTTTCCATAGTGCAGTGTTAGTTTTCACAGTTTCAGAGGATGCTCAACTAAAGCTACATATTTTGAGTCTTTTTGAAGCTACTTCTCAGTAGTTGTACTTTTTTATTTCATGTTTGTGCATTAAAGCACTACTGAGTCTGTTAATAAAGGCATTTTGGATTAATTAAAATACAGCTAATTGAGCATAAAGGGGAAAAATTCCCTCTCTAGCATCACCACTTGCTGGTCATTTTGATTTCTTGTGAGATTCTATTCTGCTGTCTCAGGATCAAGCTGCATGATGTTTTCATTCAATGAATTTGAGAAATTGAACATTTTCCTTGACTTTGCGTCATGGCATGTCAGTAAGGTGTGATGATGGGTCCTGAAGCCAGACCAGTCGAGAACCACTGACCGAATACATTTAGAGAACGTATGGGTATTGAAAAAAAATACAATTCAATCCAATAAATGTTTGGCATGCTTTGACATAGTTTGTCCATTGAACCAGATGACAAATAAGAATCAAAGAACCTTAATCATGTGTGTGAAATGCTAAGCGGATTAAGCAACTCTTCCGATGCCACAGGCTGCAGACTGCAAAGGGGGTTTCCCCATGTCACCCCCAAACCATGCTATTTGCCTCTTTGAGTCACATGGAGGCTGGATTGAAGCCTACACTGACTGCATGCATTTTAAGTGTATTTGAGATAGAAAATACCAACACTTTTACATGTAAAATTAATCCAACTGATTTGTAGACCTTGTCCCTGGTTCGGTTTTTCAGAAACAACACTAATACAAACAAGAAAATTAAAATACGGGTACTCTAACACAATACAGGAAACACATAATTTGGATCTGAATTTCCAATCTGTGGCATATAGTTGAAGGAATTAGATAATGCTGTTACATTTGCAGAAAGCTGTACTCGCTATTTGTTAATGACTTGATGAGTTTTAACGGGCTACATCAAACAGTTTATCATGATGTCAACTCACTATAACCTGTGTATTAACATTAAGACTCTATTAAAAAGCATAGACATTGCACAGGTTGTGCTGAAATGTTCTAAGATTTCAAGTGATGGCATTTCCCGTATTTGTCTGGGATCATAAGGATTTTTTACAAGGATGTTTAATTGTTATTCTAATGTCCATTTCTAGTTGCATTTCAGACTCTTTTGTACTGATAGTTATACAAAAGGGTTAATGTTCGGTCTTCAAGATACTCTAAAGCTGCAGTTGGCAACTTAAGGGAAATCTGCAACTTAACCAGAAAACATGAACACGTACAGGTCTCGTTCTCTGCCCCCTGTTTCTCCTGTTTCTCTGAAGCTCCTCCCCACTGGAAAGGAGGTGCACGCGCACCATTCAGTGTACAACTACGATGACTTCAGCATCACAAACACATCTGAGCAAGACGGGCAGTCATTATTCCAGTAGGATACCACAGTTCTAGCATTGTTTACATGAAATGTAAAGAAAATGCAACAAACACGTCAGAGCAAGATGAACGGTCATGAAAGGTTTGCTAATCAGTAGAATGAGTGTGATAAATAAACCTAACATTAAACTAACGGCACAGTTGGTGTCCTGACATGGACTCTGGCCAGCTCTGAGCAGTCGGTCAAAACCGGCACCTCCGGTCCTCCATGACCCGGGCCCTGAACCGCTGCTGATCGGAACTGGCACCACGGTGACAATCAGAGTAGGCACATCAGGTCTTCGATGATAGGTGTCCTCTTTGATCGCTCTGACCAGCCACTGTTGTTTTCTTCTTACTCTTTCTCGCTGTGTAAGCTGTAGCTGACGAAGGAATTGCTAATTTAGCTCTGTTAGCTTTGTTTCTCAACCGTAGCAGTGCTCAGCCACACATGCTACAACTGCAGCAGCGCATGCTCAATACGAACTGAATGCGCAAGGACAAGGATGTAGACTGTGTGCGTGACAATGATTGACAGCCGGCTCACGCTGCTGTTATTGCTCATTGGTGGAATTTAACAGGATCAGTGGAGGTGCGGTGGGATTCTGAAAATCATTTTACAGGCTGTAGGTGATGTAAAAATTAATGTCCTGCTACCAGAAAATCCCAACTGCAGCTTTAATGATTTTACCAGATTAAAACACAGATGATGACAAATTGAGGTCATGACTGTTAGAGAATTATTTTTACTACAATGACAGAGGAGATTTTTATGGACTAGGCTGGTGTCTGGGTAAATTTAATTTGTTTGCATGTTTATTCCGGTTTATTTAAAAAATCCAACCATCATTGATCAGAACATTTCTATCATTTTTTTTACATCATGCTTACATTCGATGTAACTTTATTGCTATCATTTTTTTCAGCACTTCAATTACACTGACCTCAGAACAGAACATAAGCTGTATTATCATTCATATCTGTAATATTTCTGCTGATGTTTCCCACTTTTCTCTCCCTTTGACAGGCTTCTACTCTCCTTCTCTCACTTTACGAAAATGCCCTTTGAGACAGATTTTTATTCATCGCCATAATCCCCTGTTCATGTCTCCTGAATGCATTGCCATTTACAATCATGCATGCATGCGTTGTTATAATAGGCTGTTCCCTGAAACCAAAGTTGAAATGATCCCAAAATGAAGCAGATTTCCACAAGTGGCATGCTTTCTTTGTAAAAATCTAATCAACAGTAATAGCTGTGTATGAACCAAATACGCTGGTTCACTGAAGCGCTAAAGGCACTTATTAATCAAGGAGGTTTTCAGGATGAGAGATTCAGGAAGCTCAGAGAATTTCCCGGAGTTAGGAGAGAATTGAATGAGCAATGACTCCACATACACTGTGACACACTAACGATCTAATGATGTAGGCTAATCTGACATTGCATCTTCACTGTGAACAGAAAAATATCACACATCAGTGGCTTACACTTGTATAATGAGAAACAGACTAGAGACAGACCAATCGCTCATAGGATTTTTTTTTTAAATAAAGGATTAGTATTGGAAGAAGGTGGCACCAATAGTGGACAAATGTTAAGGTTAGACACATATTAACTGGAGCTATTTTATTGGTCTAATAGGGCAAAAGGGTAGAACTCTTCCCTGTTTACATTTATGGTTAGTTTGGTGCTCAGTTCCACGTTGATATATGGATTAATTACCTCGAGTTTGATGTATCATGACTCAGATTTAATTATCTGTACTTATTACTTCAAGATACAGTTGTACTTCATGCAAAAAGTATCTGTATTCAATACAATTGACTTCAGTTGTATTTCTATAAAGCCAATCAAAATCACAAACCCAGAAGAAAACACAAAAGTATCTATATTATTAAAGTGTGCAACTTATGATTATTCAAATTTGGCCCCTTCACCACTCACAGGCAATATGAGAGAGTTTCTCAATGAAAGAACTGGCATTAAAACACATTATGGAAGAGAGACAAGGTATGGATAAAACGTTGTAATACAGATAAGCATACAGCAATTTCCTCATGCTCTTCAAATTATGTACAGTACACTCACACTCCACACCATCGTCAAACTCAATGGGAAGGTTTCAGAAAGGATTATCTAACCAAAACGTGAGCGAAAATTGCTTCCGCCCCAACGAGCTGTGCAACGCTCTGATTGGGTGGAGGTACAAACTCACTCGTCATTGCATAAACAACCCAAACAGAGTGAAATGAGAAAAAATACAGACAGACGGGAGGGTTTTTATAAGCACACTGAGAGGGACAGTACTGAGGATTTAAAGAGTTTATTAATCGATAAGAATAAAGATTCATTTAAATGATTTTAGTCCTGCTTTTAAAATCTGTTGTCCTATTTCATTAAGAACACACTTATTTTTGTTTTTTCTTCTTCTTTAAGGTAGAACTCTATAGCTGATTTTATGGAGCTGAATAATAGGCTGGGCAGGAACAAGGCATATTAATAACAAACAGATCATGATAACATTTGCATGGAATATCATGAAATGTTAATATTCATCCTCAACTGTGAAACCTCCTGCTCCTCATCTGACAATGAAGGTTTATTCCTAAAAGCTGGCGTGTGGTAAAGCTTTAAAGAGACATACTGTGCATGCTTTGTACAACTGAAGACTACTGTATTTTCCGGGTTATATGTCGCTCCGGAATTTTAGTCGCACAAGCCAATAAATGCATAATGAAGAAGAAAAAAACATGTATAAGTCACACTGAAGAACAGGTCGCATTTTTTGGGGAAAATTTATCTAACAAAATCTGACACCAAGAACAGACATTTCATCTTGAAAGGCAAGTGATACTAGTGATAGAATAGAGAACAACAGGCTCAATAGGTGTCTCATGTGTTAACGTAATATAACGTAATATGACAGTGGAGGCCCCGCTGTCATGGTCTGTATTCATACTGAAAATCTAGATCAAGCGAGCTTTCGCTCTTCTGCTCCGCGGGAGGTTTCTGTCCTCCCTGAGCTCAGGACATCTGCGTTACCATTTGACATGTGTACGCCCCAGTCAAACTCCCCACCTGCCACTGTCCCCAGACTGGGTCGCGGGCGGCCGCTCGGGGCTCACCTCACCGGGTAAGTAACGTGCAAATGTGTCAGCACCGACATGTTCAATGT
>JAQQAE010002938.1:0-21213 GCA_029823295.1 Pseudamia nigra | reverse complement strand
GTGATGGCGGCCTGGCGCGGCCTGGCGCGGCGTCCGGCTGCTCAGGGTTAGGCTCGCCAGAGGCTCGGGCCGTTATCGCTGCTTGCAGCTTTAATTATTATTGTTTTTAAAAGGCAAGAAAGGCTTTCACTAGTTTTGATGTAAATCTGCAGTAATTATTTAATTACTTTTCAACTTGTTAGACAGACATCTTAATAACAGGTTAAAAGTTTCTAATTTCAGCTTATTAAATGTTAGTGTTATTTGCCTCCTCTACCAGATATGACTTTTGAGGATGTCATCTTGGGCTTTGGGAGATATGTTGCCACCTTTTTTAGTCATTTCTAATTCCAGTTAATAATTTGATGGAAAATGTAGTTGACAGATTAATTGACAGTGAACATGGTCATTTGTTGCAGTTAGTTGGATGTCTGAATTCATACAGGATCTCCTTATAACACCACAGAGACTCATGGAGACACCAGTCTATCAACATGTATTCTTTATGGGTAATCAATAGGTAATGTTGCCACATGTATGTTAATTATGGCATTTGTATAATAATGTTGACCTCTGTACCACGGACCATCAATAACGCCAAATTGCTGATGATTTGATTACACTGATTCTTGGTGTTAATTGTTATAATCACTCTAGTCCAGTGTTTCCCAGTTTTCTTCAACTTGATAAATGTGGCATCTCTTTGGGACCCAAAGTTAGACAATTCTATATAATTTCATGTTACATCTTTTTACTGAAATCAATCTGCAAATGTAAAAAATAAAGAAATGCGTGAGACTCAAGATGGGACTTGTTAAGAATGAACAAAATAGAACAAAAATGAGAAAATCTCTGCTTTCTGTTGCACACTGTTGTAAATGACATGATATTTTGTGCATCAAAAGAAACACTGGTGCCTAAAACATGTAATTTTTAACCCCTTGATGCCTGGCTCGGGGCTGGTCTTGAGGACTCATCAGGCTTACATCACATACCTGCACCTAAGGACATACATGATGATTAAACACACACATTACCAACGCCCTCTGTAAGCTTTGTAAATGAATGTTGTGATGCAAGAATGTGCTAAATGTTTGCTGAGGTTTTTTTCTGTGTACCCATAATTGTGCTTCCCCTGGAGCCTAGTTCTGGGGACTGTGGTTTTTTCCTCTTCTAACCTACTGCTACCCCCCCCACCCCCCATGTTCAAAATGGTAGCATGACCCACGTTGCTGCAGTCTAGTCCTCCTCAATAGGAGAAGCATAATTTCATTTTTTTCTGTGCTTGTTGCAGTTGGAAACAAATGACAATAAATCATTCCATTCCATTGAAATACCAAATAATTGCTGCAAAAACACAGGTTGTTGACATGTTTTTTTAATGAATAAACAAAAACATACATGTAACATTTTCCTTAGCTTCAGAGGTGTTCCTTCTGCCTCCTACTGAATTGTCAACACATTGCATTTATTTTGTTGTGTACAACTGTTTTTTTAAGGAAGAAAATATTTCACTGATGAAATAAGGGTCTAGAACAGTGGTTTTCAACTGGTCTGGCTTCGAGACCCACCATCACCCCTTATTGACAAGCCGCAACCCAAAGTCAAGGAAAATGTTCAACTTCTCAAGTTTAGTGAATGAAAAGATCATACAGTTTGATCCTGAGATAGTAGAAGAGAATATCACAGAATGCAACACAAAAAAACAAGTTTAATGGTAAACCAAAATCACCAGCAGGTGGTGATGTGAGAGAGGGAAACATTCCCTTTTACTCTCAATTAGCTGCATTTTAATTAAACCAAAGCTCTTCACTTAAGTAACTTCAGCCTTTTTTTTTTAACAAACTCAACAGTGCTTCCATGCATAAACATGAAATAAAACAGTCCAACTACTGAGAAGTAGCTTCAAAAAGACTCAAAATATGTAGCTTTATCTGAGAATCCTCACTCTCTGAATCTAAGAAAACCAACACTGCACTATGTAAAAAATTCAGTAGCAGTTTTTAGACAACAAACTCGAAATAATATGGACAAAAAGTGCCATTCAAAAGAATTCAAGTACACAAAATGAACTTTTCTTCTGATTACCTCATCAATAGGTAATGGTGAAAAACACTGTGCTTTGAAGAAAGTTAAGTAGCACTCACTTCAAACAATGAGTTTTTTTCCAGTCGTGAAGGCAGCACCATAGCGACACATGTCCCAGTTTAGACCCACTAAATTCAAATACAAGTCCACGGAGCTGAAAATGCCCTCTGCAGTCATGGTAGAAGGGAAATTGTTCCTGTATGTCCCCGTCCCACACAGGTCACGAGTAAACTGCTCTGTTTATTATTTCTATAGATTCGTCCATTTGTAAGGCAAAATGACCACTTGCCTTAAGTGGTCTGTTTCTTCATGTCTTCCGACATCTCTTCAATTCACCTACCTATTGTGTTATTTGGCAGAGGTATAATTTTTAGTTTATCTGATTGATCCAAAGACTGATCCAAAACCTCTCTGACCATGTCCACGGCTGCAGCTAAGTCATCTGCCATGGTGTGGGGCTTCTTTAACTTGGCAATACAATGTACCACCTGGTAAGATGCACGGAGTGCCTGTTCTTGCTTTGAGCATGAAGAAATAAAACACTTTTATGATGTCTTCAGGTCCAGAAGTCGTCTTCTGAAGTACTCAACACATTGATCTTTGAGTGAATGGTGCTTTGTTTCCAAATTCCACTTTAGTTTCTTACAGCTTCATGCTTTCATGTGTCAGCACCTCACTGCACAAAAACACACTGATGGTTTTTGTCCTCAATATAAGAAAATCCATATCTCTTATAGTGTGCATCGTAACTGTGCAACATGCACAATTAGCATATGTCGTAACAACATGCTCAATTAGTATATGTAAACAGACTTCACGGGTCTTCTATGGTGTGAAAAGGCAGGTGTTGTTCAGAGGAAGGGTGGGTAGAGTCAACAGTCCTATTAGTGCCACGACTGTACAAATCCATATTATGGGAAGAAACAGTCAAGAGAGTCCATCATTACTTTAAAATCATTCAAATTAAAAATCTGAAAAATGGGTGCAGTCGCCAACACCATCAAATGCTATCTGAAAATTGCTATAAATTGATGGTTTCAGGGGCTGGTAATTTAAATAACTCTGCAGCAGAAGTAGCTCTTGGTCTTCTTTTTATGGTACAGTCATCATGAGAACTGACTGCAGTTTGGGACACATTCAGTTACTGCAATTTTTTTTCATTTGTTCAAGTTATGATGGACTGTCTTTTCTCTTTACTTAACGGTGCAGTCTATGATGTTGGCAAACTAGGTAGTAGCTGGTCGTTTATGGTGGACGGATGTAAATGATTAAAGAGGTGACTTGCCAGTTAACATCCAAATATATATAGTGGACTGCTACAAACCATCAGCTACTAGCTGGTTTGTTAACATCATACACAGCACCTTTAACTGTTGCCATAATATGGAATTGTACAGTAGTTGCTGTAGCACGAATAGAGCTTTTGACCCTGCACTTACCCTTCCTCTGCACAAGACAACTGATCACCTAAAGAAAACTAAAAAGGCAGGAAATGGCACAAATTAACATAACTATCCAGGTGAAAAACATGTGAATGTGACGCACAGTGTGCAAGCTGTCATGAAATCTAATTGTTCTGTGTTTACTATATAATTCCATACATGCTCTGTCACAGCTTGGATGTCTTCAGTATTAATGTGCAATGTTGAAAATATCAAAAGTAAAGTAAAACCGCCGACAGAGAAGGTGTGTCCAAACTTTTGACTGGCGGTGTATGTTTGATTAAAAAGCTTCCTTCAAATTCAGCATCATATAAAAAGAAAGCAAATGAGCCAGATAAAGATGAGAAACAAGAGAAGGCTGAAAAACAAAGGCTTGACTCCAGAGGTGCTAGAAAAAGCCCAGAGTTTAGTTAAAAGGGACATGAGACAGGAGGCGGGTGCTGCGATGGAGAGCTGGATAGACGGAGACAGAGGGAGCTCAGTGGGAGGTTGTGGAGACGCTGGGGGCAGGCTCCAGGCACAGCAGAGGGCAGGGAAGGATTCACAGCCCAGGATCAACAACAGCACACTCGATAAACCCCAATAGACACCAGGGAGAAAACCTAATATGCCTTCTACACATGCAAGCACTCATTTACAAATGTTTACAACCTTTAAGGAACAAAAAAAAGGTGATTTGATGCCGTTCAATAACAGACAAATAGCAAACTGGGGATTAACCTGAAACACAGGGCAAATACAGCGGGTGTTTGTTTACTTTTTGGATTTTAATATATTCACATTTTTGCCGCTATGTAATGGCTGAACAATGGGAAAGTGAGAACATAATTTTGTGAAGTGAAAGTGATGTGATAATTTGATTTGTTGCATGGTGTAGGTTTTGTTTGAGCATATACGGGGCACAAGAAAATGAACAAAATGAGCAAAAATGAACACAAATAAACACATTAATCCACAAAGTGAACAGAAATCAACAGAATAACTATGGAAATGAAAAAAATCAACAATATAAGCATTGAAATGAGCAAAAATAAACAAAATATTCACATAAATCAACAAAATAATCCACCAAGTGAGCCGACATGGACAAAATAATCATTAAAATAAACAAAATAAACCATATAATGAGCAAACATGAGCAAAATAGAGTAAAGTTATGAACAGAATGAACAACACAATCCACATTACATACATAAGTACACTAAAAAGTTAAAGGCAAAGTAGCAAGAACAAGAAAATGAACAAAATAATCAATAAAATGAACAAAAATGGGTAAAATTATGGAAAAAAATAATCTACTTTACGAACACAAGTCCCCCCAAAAAAAATCGAGAAACTACATAATTTGATGAGGCAAACAAATACGAACAAAGAAAAAGGAACAAAATAATGAATTAAATCATCAATTGTGAACAGAGTAGGCAACAAAACGGGGAAAAAATGAACAAAATAATTCACAAAATGAACAAAAGTGAACAAATAATCGGTAAAATGAACAAAATATTTGGAATAAGCCACAAAATGAGCAACCATGAACAAAATAATTAAGAAAATGAACAAAATGTCCACAAATTAGTAAAAGTACAAACTTAATAGAAAAATAAACCATCTTACAAACATAAAAGTGCACTGAAATGTCAAGAAAATACACAATTTAATGACAGAAAGAAACAAGAACAAAATAAAAAATAAAAATAATGAATAAAATGAACAAAACTGACCAGAAGAGGCAATAAAATTAACAGTATGATCAAAAAATGAACACAAATCAACAAAATAAATCACCAAAATGAACAAAATAATCACATAAATGTACATAAACAAACGAAATAGCACATAAAATGAACAGAAGTGACTAAAATAGTGAAGAAAAATGAACAAAATAGACCACATAATGGGCAAACATGAACAAAAATGAGTAAAATCGTGACCAAAATGAACCAAACAATTCACATTATGAATGTAAGTGCCCAGAGAAGTGAAGAAAATGTACAATTTAATGAGGAAAAGAAAAATGAACAAAATTATCCAAAAAATGAACAAAATAGGCAACAAAATGAACAACATGATAAAAAATGAACACAAATCAACAAAATCAACCACTAAAATGAGAAAAACTGACCAAAAAAATAAGTAAATGTCCATAAACACACACAATAACATAAAATGAACAGAAGTGAATAAAGAATTCAAGAAAATGATTAAAAAAAAACAAAAAAGCAATAAAATGAGCTATGTAATCACCAGAATGAATAAAGCAATATACATAAATGCACTAAAAAGTCAAGATAGTAAACCAAAAAATAGCATTAATATTGCAAAAAAATGAAAAAAGGACATTTTAGGAATAGTCTGTGCCTATGACTTCCTGTGTGAAAGCATATTTATTAAGTCAGAATGCACTCCTCACAGGACCCTGTGTTACAGTATGCTGGAATCTCAAACGTGTAATTTCACAATGTATTGAAATTTGGGAAAACCATACATTATTTATGTATTTAAACAGTTTTCAATTGATTCAGAGGGTCGAAAGGCCTGAAAAGGAAAAAGTCTGAGGAATGCTGAAAATAAACCTTAATGGATGGAGCAAGTCTGTTCAAACAGAGTGAGGATATAACTGCACATTTGAGCTTTAAATAGCCAAATGTAAACCCAGAAAGAGTTCATTAACAAATTTAGATGCAGATTTTTGCATGAGTAAACGTATAGAGCAGGGGTCTGTAACATTTACAATACAAAGAGCTGTTTTTGGACAGAAAGAAAAGACAAATGTGTGCTAAGAGCTGCAAAATATCTGAACCCTTTACGCACCACATGACATATGACGTAGGTTTCAGCTGGTGACATGCTGAAAACTAATTTATTTTATTCATTTCTGGGAAGTTTTGTTAATTTTCCTGTGAATGCTTGTCTGTCTCTATGTGTCAGCCCTGCGATGAACTGACGACTCATCCAGGGTGAACCCTGCCTCTATTTTCTTGTTTTTGTTAATCTACTTAACTATACTGTAATTTTTTTTGTCCATTTGTGGGTTTTTTTTCCAGGTCATTTACTATTTGTAATCATCATTTGGTTCATTTTCCAGATTCATTTTGTTAAAGGTGCAGTCTATAATGTCGGGAAACTAGCTAGTAGCGGGTTGTTTGTAGCAGACGAAGATAAATGAATAAACAGGCGACCTACTAGTCAACACGGCTAACAACCTCACAGTTGTCAAGCTAGTATGTCTGTTACTTTCATACATGTACTAGATGTTGAAAGTATCTGAACTGCAGGTTGTCTCTCGTCAGTAGCTACAGATGCTACCGCGTAGCAGCTACCGCTACAACTATTTTCAGTTCGACAAACCATGGGCTACTACTACGTAGCTATTTGTCCAGCATCGTTAACTGCACCTTTACGGTAATTTTTGTTCGCGTTTTTTTTTTTTTTTTTTTTATCTTTGACTTAATTCAGTATTATTTATTTTATCATTATTTTGTCATTGTTCATATTCTATATGATGGTGTTTAATTTTGTTTATTTTGCTCATTTTCTTTAATTTTCTTTTGCTTTGAGTTCATGTTTTCTTCTTTTTTTTTTACTGATTTAGGATTTATTTTGGCCATTTTGATTCGTAGCATTTCTTCCATCACTGGACAAAGCCACAGGAGCCACTCGGGAAGGGCCGCAGAGCCACATGTGGCCCTGGTGGCAGGTTGCAGACCCTGGTTCTTAGGATTTGGCTGCAAAGTTGCAGCTCCTTAACTGTTTTTGATGCTTGTGTTATATTTCATGCAACATCTTTAATCATCAAACATGCAGCTTTTAAATCTTATTAATGCACATAAGAAACTTACAGTGAGTACAGAAGTATTTCACAAGGAACTGACAAAATTATTAAAAACATTATTAAATTATATCCTAATGACCAACATTTAGTATTTATTTATTAATGTAACATGTGTGCTTGCCAAATGATGAGACCCATGATATGACCTCCTGCAGTGTAATTGCAGTGAGATATTGATTTTGTAATTCAGAACTGAGTCATGAATATGGATCATAACAAAAGCCAAATAAACGAGCAGCATTTTAAAAAATCGACAGTGCCGATAAGTCTGACTTCTGAAAAAGAAAGTCTTCTCCACAAGTGAAAGGATATAAGGTTGTGAATGTGGCGCAGCGCTGCTGCTGCTGAAAAGCCCCGGTGAGGACTGAGGGCTTCGTGTAGTGGTTACCGGCTCACTGAAGCCTCTGACCCAGCGACCACCAGCCTCTCAAAAGTAACTCAAGCCAAAAGTGAACATAAGAGGCTCTTTCTTCCAGCCCTGTTAGAGCCTGCATCCATAAAAAGCTCGGCTGCGTCTCTCAGTCTAAAGATGGATGACTCCTCCAAACATCTCCAAGACCATAACTATTAAAACACTTCAGAAAAATTCACACAAGCACGCCTTGTCCTAAAAATCCTTTATATAGAGTAATGAGGGTGTGACAAATGTGCGCATTAGCCATAGGTGTGGATTTTAGGGAGGATGATCGGGGTTTCATCCCCCTCAATATTTGTAAAATCTCCATTTTTGTTCATTTTTCTTGATTACTTGATATGTTTTAGTCATTTTGTTGCATTTATTTGCTCCTTTTGTCATTTTTGTCCCGTTTGTCTGTCTGTTAGCAGGATAACTCAAAAAGTCATAAACGGATAGGTTGGAAATGGAATAAGGACCAATCGATCCGGATTTCCGTCTGGATCCAGGTAATTTTTGAAGCATTCTTTATTATTCAAAGATAGGGCCAATTTCAGAATTTTTGCATGTAACGCCACAATTAAAGCCAAGGGTAAATGCAAATAAATGCACGATAAGTTCACAACAGGTTCTACTATATTGCACAGATTTATTTAGATCCTGCCAATATTCTGGATATTGTGATCCCAAACAGGTAAATTTAGTTGCACTGTAAGGTAGTAAATAAAGGTACAGACATGCTACTAACAACGAACTGTAGCTGAGACTCAGGAGAAATGGATTCGATGTGTCTTCAGTAGTTTTGGAGCTAGATCCAGAAGAAAATCTCTACTATGAAAATATGGAGTTTTGTGAAGATCTATTGAACTAATGATGATATGAATGTGATTCTAAATTCTATGGGTTTGTTTTCATGGTCAAGGAATCCAAAAATGTACATAAAATAAATGTAGGCCCATTAAATCACATTATGGGGGGAAATGAGCTTCTTGGCGGACGTCTGCGCTGTCCTCTCTAGTTTATTTTATAGTTTTCTTTGTAATTTCTGTTCACTTTTTTCATTATTTTGTGAAATTTGACAAATTTTCTTGATTATTTTGTTCATTTTCTTGCTTATTTTCTTCATTTTTGTTCATTTTTCTTGATTATTTGGCATATTTTTTCTCATTTTGTTGCTTATGTTTCCTCATTGTGTTTATTTTCTTTTTCTTTTTTATCATTTTTGTTTATTTTTGTTCAGTTTCTTCAATATTTTGTTCAATGTTACTCATTTTCTTGACTATTTTTGTTGTTTGTCATCATTTTTCTGGTTATTTGGTTCATTTTTGTGCATTTTCTTTGTTAGTTTGTATATTTTCTGTGTTCATTTCTTGATTTCTGTGCAGTACCTTCAATATTTTCTTAACTTTTCATTTTCATGACTATTCTTTTCACTTTAACACATTTTCTTAATCATTCTGTTGATTTGTATTCATTTTCCTAATTATTTTTCTAGTCATTTTTGTCCACTTTCTTGATTATGTTCTTCACTTTGTTCATTTTGTTTTTTATTGTCTTCATTTTTGTTCATTTTTTGATTGATATATTTTCACTCCTTTTTTTGCTTATTTTTGCTCATTTTGCTCAATTTGACCAATTTTCTTATTTTGTTTATTTTGATGCTTACTTTCTTCATTTTTGTTCATCTTTCATGATTATTTGGTACATGCTTACTGTTTTCGTTGCTTATTTTTGATCATTTTGTTTATTTTTTCATTTTCTTTATCATTTTTGTTCATTTTTGTTCACTTTCTTTTATAATTTTGTTCAATTTCACAAATTTTCTTGATTATTTAGTTTATTTGGTTGCTGATTTTCTTGCTTGTCATTGATTTTTCTTGATTATTTTGTGCAGTTTTGTGCATTTTCTTAATTGTTCAACACTCAGACAAAATCTACACCCTTGACTCTGGCTCATGTATAACAAAAGGTGTTAGGTGTTTTGATGTTTTCAGTGCTGGCTTTTTTCGGTGCCTATGATACAAATAGGAAATAACAGACGAGAGAGAGGAAAGTTTGCCGTCTTTTTGAGGATATGAAATTTTCAGAGGGGCTGTTGCTCTCCGATCCTTGCACGTCCATTCGTGGCCCCACAGCCCACCACGACGGAGGAGGAAAACCTGTGTCAAAAGTCTGTTTTCTCACCGAGCCTCATCTGCATATTTGAATAATACATAGTGCTTATAAGCATATTAAATGGAATGTGGCCACTCGTCATTTGAAGGCAGAGATTAGACCTTCCCAGTTAATTATAAAGATGTCAAATGTCAGCGGGTGAACCCCCGCCCTGGGTCAGCCCCTTTAGTTTGGTGATTATATGCACAAACTATAGATAAAGTGTCATCATACAGGCTATTAAGGTGCTGAGGCTTAAAGAGAGGCTTCCCCTTGCCTTTATTACTATGCAGAATCTGTCAGGGGAAGAAAACGAGACCACGCACCCTTAATGGTTTCTCAAACAGTTACTAGACTCGGCCTTCTATTTTCCCTCACATACTTTGAAACAAAGATTAATAGGGAGGCTCAACTGATGTTAACTTGCTAAATTAGCTGGCTTGGACCTTTAAGTTTCTAAAGTCTTTTGAGATAATGCACCCTTGCCTAAGACAATGGGGTGTGTATTTAAAAAAGTGTGTAGAGCTGTTTTGGTCATTACTGTACCATTACGGCCCAATCAGCTCAGCAGGGCAGCGTAGTGGAAAGCAGCGCGGGCCTGAGAGAGCACCTTGGGTTCACCCTGACAGGACCGCCAGTCAAACGGTGCAGCCCTCTCTGTGTTCCTGTCAATCTGACTCCCCCTCTGAAGTTCATTTAAAGGGAGGAGCAGCGGCTCACTAGCTCCTAACAGGTAAGAGGGGCCATATTATCAGCCCTCAGAGAGAGCAGGGCAGAAGTCTGATGTGCTCTTTCAACTGTACTAAACTGCCTGTACTGTAGCTCTGCTCACTGACTGACTAGACACACACACACATACACACACACACGCACACACAGCGGCTCTGTGCGCTGATTGGAAAACACAGACAAAGAGAAAGAGCAGAAAGTAAAGGAGAATAGGCAGAGAGATGAGAGGAACTGATTTGCATGGGGAAATGGAGATGTAAAGAAAGAAAAAGATTAAGGGTGCGGGAATAAGGATGAGATTAAATCTAGGAGAGCCCGACTGGTGTGTGTGTCTGTCTGTGTAAGACAGAGAGGAGGGGGGAATGGGAGTGTGGAGTGGGATGGGGAGGGGGAAGAGGGTGTGAAATCAAGAGCGAGAATGCTATATTTTCAATGGAAGGTATATTGCAATCCACTTTTCTGATTTTAGGAGTACACTTGGGGGCTAAGGAGTTTGTTTTGGTTTGGGGGAGCTGACACAACATCCACAGCTTTCACCGTCAGGCAATCCCCACCATACACACAAACACACACGCATACGCACCATCAGCTACACGAGGCCCCAGCCCAACCCTTCCAGCTTCCTCAATATTTTATGGGATGAGCCCATGCTGACTAACTCAAGGCCATGCAAGCAAGGCTCCCTCACCGACCAAAGCACTTGCAGTCTACTGAGGTTCCCGCTTGCCAATATTGTGGAAACAATAACATTTAGCTTTAGTTCCCAGGAATCAAATAAATGAGACAAAGAAGTACATCTATTATGATGGCTGTAACATGTAAATGATTCTATATCTCTCTTTTTCAAAGCACATAAACATAAGAGTGAAGATGTTAACCGGCCGTTTCCATTAGAAATAAGAAGTCAAACGACTGAACGGAGGGATGAACCCAAGCACAATTATTAGCAGACTCATCTTCCTGTGGGTCTTAAAGAGGTAAAAGTTCTTGAGCTCAAACTTGAGCTTTTGGATGGTTGCATGGAGTTACCTCATGCAAGGTTGTCCAACTTTTTTTCAGGGTTTTTTTTTTTTTTGTCTCTATTTTGGTCTGCTGGGCTTCTTTTATGATCCGAGTGAAAAGTCCAGAAATGCAAACAATAGAACTCCTAAATGGTCACATGCTCTAGTAAATTATTTAACATAAAAAAGCTGCCCTTAGATTTTGTTTGATTCCGTGAGTTTTGGAGCCTCAGCTGGATGTTTGCTGGATGAAGGCAAAAACACCAGTCTATCCCTCAACAAGACACGAGAAGACTGAGTGGAAAGTTCATTGTGGGTGTTTGTACGTTTCATGAAAAACCTAAAACTGTATATGGTTCTGGCCTGATCTTTGTTTTTGCGTCTGTTCGGTGCGAATATCAAACCATCAAAAGCTCCAATTTTCACCAATCTGCCTTGTTTTGTCTAGATTTTCTTCAAACCGAGTGTCATTGGAGAGTAAACTATGTGTATGCTTTCAGTCCTTTGTATTTTTTTCCCTCCGCCTCTCTTTTCTCTCTCTTGCCGGATGTGTGCGAGAGCCAATGCGCGCTTGTGTGTGTATATGTGTGTTTGCAAACGAACGTGTGCAGGCTTTGTTTTTCTTTTGAACATCTCTTTGATGTTGCTGTTTATTTATTTATTTCTCTGCCTGCGAAGGCCCTTTCTCGGCGGTTAGGGCTACAGTGGATTGGGCGTGCGTTGCTCTGAGTGCCATCCATCAGCGAGGAGCCTCTCTGACGGATGAACCGGTGACCTCAGCTCCCTATAGCACATCAGCTTGAAGCTGGATCTGCACTGGGGGATTTTTGTTTTTTAAGGAGACGCAGTGTAACCAGGAGGGCCTCTGCTTCATCACCAACCTGTCTGGCTGAGTATCAGTGTGCGTCACATGTAAAACAACTATTTCATCTCTGGCCATGAGGTACTGCTTCACTTTGGTTTCTCAGTGATAATGGAGCTCTTGTAGTTGTGGCTGTACTTCGTGGCTGTGTCTACTTTGCTCATTTGATTGGTTCCAGTGTATGGGTGTTATGGCAGAGATAGGTATAAACTGTTCACTCTGAAAAACCAGACAGAAAACTACAACTGATCACGCTGAATCTGACTTGATTTAGAATCAAAACGACTTCGACAATAACCATAAGCCTAATTTGCTCCAACTCTCCTAACCAACCCAAATATGTTCCTACCATAGACTGTATGTCTTAGTGGGCAAAGCAACCGTGACGCATAAACTGCAGACATTAGTGGACAAAGTGACTTTGACGTCACCCTTTGGTTTCTGAACGGCAACCATATTTGAATGAATGATGGCAGAGCTAATGCTAATGCTACCACTAGCTTACTGATGTGGTAAAACTTCACCAAGCATTGCCAAAGAGTCATATTACAGAGTTCTTATTGTAATCCCTTACTCACAACTGCAGCCGAGTGTATCTCAGCTAAAACCATGCTCTTTTGAATAAATAGAAAATACATAGGTCCGACTCACTCCAAGTTACCATAGCGACGTGTCAGTCAAATCCCAGCACAGTGGTGATTTGTTGGATTATTTTCTGTCCAAATAAACCGTTTGAGTCTATGATGACTCATGACTAATTTTATTCACATATGTAGTATTTTCAGAGAGGAGTTCAGTGTAACTGTGGGAGTCACTAAATGGTGTCCCAGAGGCCAACATCGGTATTACAGCTTTAATTTACTCCCACATCAGCCTCAATATACAGCCCCAGTCATTGCCCTCTGCTGTGACATCGCCCATTGTTGTCTGGACTAATATTTTGAGGCAGGAGAGCAGTTTTTCAGGGGCCTTATGAACTAATCCTAACTAATGCTAATGACTGTAAAATTCATCAAGCATTGAACATCAATGACATATTGTGGTGTTATTACTGTACAGTTACCCAAATTACAGTTGAGCGTCTGTCAAGAAAAATGATGTCCACTCAGCTGGTGAGTGAAGTTGCCATAGTGATCTATCAATCCGAATTGCTATTTGCTCTAGTATCTTAATAACGGGGCAAAAACTGTAAGATAGACCACAGATCACCAGATCAGAGGGTCCAAATAAAAAGAAATGACATGATGATGACATAAATACATTCACTTAGTATTGTTAGCAAGAATGACATTGTAACTGTAACTGAGCTGAATAAACAGTGCCCCAGTAGCTGCCAGCAGAATCACAACTTTCAGTTACTTCTGCACAGTCCCGGTTCTTGCCTACTGGTCTCTGCTATTCCCTATTCTGCAGTACGGTCGGTGTCCACTGTGGGCTTGGGGTGGGACAAAAACATGAAAAGATGAAACACACAGACTTGAGGTGGGACTGGAACCCAGGTGTCCTGGGTGGCAGTTCCACCATAACCATTCCAACTTTGTCCTCTTAAGTTTGTGACATTATAAATGTTAACTTCTTTCACAGAAATTAAGCAGGACAGAGCTCTGCGTAGGCTGCCATCCATCACAACCAGCTGTGGGT
Organism: Pseudamia nigra; assembly: GCA_029823295.1. Classification (NCBI taxonomy): domain Eukaryota; kingdom Metazoa; phylum Chordata; class Actinopteri; order Kurtiformes; family Apogonidae; genus Pseudamia; species Pseudamia nigra. The sequence goes on along the minus strand of JAQQAE010002938.1, from coordinate 7,091 downwards.
AGTGGACAGGAGAGACACATACGAAATGGAATCAAACAAAACACCCTGGCCATCAAAGAATGATAGTACAGTAGGCAGGTTCGAGGCCAGTGAAGGCAAATCACCTTCAACCACCTGGAAAACAAAAAGACCTGCATAAAGAAACAAGCCTGCCCATGCCACCGGAGAAAAAAGCAGCCAGTATGCAATCTCACAACATTTATTCCCATCCAGAGTTGAGAGAGAATAAGAGCCCTGTGTAAAGTCTGTAGCACGTCAAAACTATGCTCAATGGGGTTAAGGTGTGGACTCTGCGGTGGCCAGTCCATGTGTGAAAATGATGTCTCATGCTCCCTGAACCATTTTTCACTATTTGAGCCCCATGAATCATGGCATTATCATCTTGGAATATACCTGTTCCATCATGGAAGAATAAATCCATTGATGGGAAATAAAGGAGACATGAGAAGCTGCTCACTGCATTATTTAGAGTTCAATAACTTGTTGCAGCTGAATATTAATGATTATATTCATTTTCCTAAAGATGGTACCTATTTTCTTATTTTTTGTATCTGTTAAGACCATTATATGCACAGACTCAGGCATCTCCTCCCTGGATGTGTGCTATCATGTACATATATGGAAGTTGTACTGAGAGAGAGCGTAGGAGGGTCAGAACACATCACACATCTCACAATGAACAGGCTGAGACAAGTCACCTTGTGCATATATTATCATGTACGTTTCTGATTTTGGTCAGTTTGCTTTACATTGATAATGATAGCCCCCTTATTTGCCCTATTTCCTACAGAGGTACTGTATGTTGGTTATGTGTGAAATAGTGTGGACTATTACTTCATAGTTTTTAAAGTGCTTAAAGAAAAATGATAATGGACGTGATCTGGTCTCTTCCTTGCTCCTTATCCTTAATGGGAGTTCTTTTTCTCCACAGTGATTTTAATATACAGAAGTGCAGTATTTTTCATACCTGTCAATCAAAGCGCCAATGCCATAAATTATGTGCAATTATCACAGTTTGGATCATCCAAATCGATACATGATATAAAAATTCAGCCTCCATGCAGTGTTCAAAGGTGGAAATAAACTATAGAGACCAAAACCATTGTTTGTATCAGGCTGCAAGTATGTTTATTTCTGATCTAAAGTTGGACATTTTAAAATGCCACTGTATTGACTCACTTTTAGAGCCAGCCTCCAGTGGACACTGGAGGTACTACAATTTATGACACTTCCACATTTAACTCACAGCTCAGCCACCGAGGTTCCGACTTGGTTCGGTTCCCGCTTGGTTTCATGTTACTAGTGGCTGCTTCGTTAGCATGAAATGACATAATAAATGTGCGTCACTAAAAGTAATGTGAATAAACTTTAATAAACTGTGTCAAAAATATGATGCCTGCCTGAGTCACAAGAAAAACATGTTATAACCGGTATTTGTGGGAAGAGCTTCTATAATCCCACAGTATATTACAGTTGTGTTGTTGGGACAGAGAAATTACCAACTGTGCCTTTAAATATTAGTGAATCTGTCCATGGTGCTGAAACAGCACGACTAGTGGCAGGATAGACTGCATATCCCAGCATGCAACAGTTAAATATGTTAACCAATAAGAGGGAATAAAATGCAGTCTCTAGTCAACATGATTTGCATGCACAAGCCAGACTTCTACAACTTCCATATAGTAGTAAATTTCCTTTTGAGAACTTTAGACCTGTCAATATATGATCATTTCTACCTTCAGTGTTTCTTGTTTCTTGAAGCTCCTGGACCATGGCCTCCAGGTTCAACTTGTCTTTGTCTACCAATCCTCGTATGGTGTCTTCTCTGGTGGATATCCATCATCTATCAGTCGGAGTGTCTTAACCTGTGGAGTTACACCTCTGACAGACACCTACTGAGACATGCTGACAGCTGAAATAAACCTGGGCCCTGGTGACCTTTTGTCTCTGCTTATCCACAGAAGTGTGCCAACTGACATTTAAGACCAAAATAATATACCTTTTACATATACTCTATTTCATGTTTCCCTTTTTTCAGGTATTTATCAAAATAAATACTTGATTTTCTCAATGAAACAATGAGTGTCAGAATGCTTGTTCAAGACTTTTGAATTGAAAAAGATTAAAAAAAACACTACAAAGAAGTGATCTTGAAATTGTGTCTGGCCATTGAAGCAAGGCTCCTTAGCAGAATCAAATAGACGAGACAAATAGCATAGTGAATCAGAGGCGACTGCCATAAAATGTAGATGATTCCGTTTCCTTTTTTGTGTGCATTCCCAAAAGCATGGGTGAATTTGGTGCACTAAAAAGCCAGACAATTTGAGCCTTTAGAGACTTTGTAGCCTTTTGCAAAAAGATAAAATACCATTGCAAAGAACTTAACTTAAAATGGTGTTCTGGTAAATTATTCTGCAGATTCCCTGCTACTGTTCAATTAAAGACTATTTTCTGATCTTGCGAAAGTCACATATGTGTAAGACAAACAAACAGAAGCCATTTGATGCAAAAGACATGCAAAATTCTTGCAGACATCACTCCGTTAACTCAGTGCTACACAGTTATAGTACATGAAACATACTACTCATCAAAATAACATTCCTTTTAAATTACAGGATAATGCCAGATTAGATTTGACAAGACATAGGCCTGTCCTTAACAGAATCCTCCTACACATTTATAGCTACATTTAAATGGTGGTTTATTTCCTTATTCGGCAAAACATCAAATAGTTCCATGTGTTGTCTTAAATGTCTCTGATTAGATATTTAAGACAACATTATTTGATGCTTCTGCTGAATATATAATAAACTACTTTAAATGTAGCTACAAAATATTTGAAAACACAGACCAGTACTCACAGGCTGCTACACTGCCTGGCCAAAAAAAAGGTCACCACCTGGATTTAACTAAGCAAATAGGTACAAGCCTCCCATTGGATAATTTCTGCATTGGTGATTATGTTTCAGTTGGCAACAAGTGATATCAGCTCAAACCAGTCTGGCCATTCTCCTCTGAACTCTGGCCTCAACAAGGTATTTTCATCCAGAGAACTGTTGCTCACTGGATTTTTTTGTCTTTTACAGTCAATTCTGCGTAAACCCTGTCGATCAGCAGTTTATGAAATACTAATACTAACACATCTGGCACTAACAACCATGCCATGTTCACATTTGTGTAAATCACCTTACTTCCCCACTAAACGTCAGGAGGTCTTCTCCACTGTGTCCATAACTAAATGCACTGAATTTCTGTCATGTAATTTGATGATTCGATGTTTGCATTGACAAACTGTGTTAGCTAAGTGTACCTGATGAAGTGTCCAGCATTATTGCAATTTTCATTAAACTTTTTTTTTAATGAGTCTTGAAGTTTAGATAATGCCTTTGGCATAGGTTTCAGTTTTACAAGTGTATGTGTCTTTCAATTAAAACCTTGATTTATGGAATCTGAAAAAAGCAGGATGAAAAGAATTAATGGCAGCAATGATTGATACAAGTATATTTTTTAAAGATCCAGCATGAATCACTAACAGAGGAAAACAAAAACAGAACTGCTACAATTCATTGTTGTTTTGGTGTTTGTTCAACAACACGAAAACTATTTTTTGTTTCTTTCGGCTTTTCAGATTTCACTTTACAAAATGATTTAGTTTCAGTGTAGTTTTCATTAACTCTAATCATTCATCCTATTAATTTTTCCTCCATTTTCTCCTCTGCCTATGAAATTCCTGAGCCCCTTAAAGTCCTCCTCACGTCTCAGTTTTTCACCTTAGGAGCTCTTTTAAGGGTTAAGATGTTTTATGTCTCACTTTTAGCTTCACTACAATCTACTCTTAACTTGCCCTAAAAGTCGCTAGAAGTTGCTGTATGATGTCATCACCTACAGTATATGCATAATTGAAATACTTTGAATTGAATATAAATCAGCCGTACACTGCTCCGACCAGCCCGTTTAATTCCCTCTCCTCTGTAATTTTGCATGTATAGTTTAGACTGAGACATGACAAGCAGCCAGTTACATGTTTATGTCACAGACACATTTGTATTAAACATGTGACACAGAGGATGAGAGCACCTTAGTTCAAACCTCATTTTAGTAAGTTAAAACAGGAACTACGGAGATTAGAGAATAAGATAGATATAATAATCTTTTCATGTGTGGAAAAATACTTTTATTAAATACAGCAAAGCTCACAGTTTAGTCAAAAATACATACTAATTGTCCTTGATAGAAGAAAATAGGAGCCACCCCAGGCTCCTTTTGAGCACTGTTACCAGATTAACAAAAAACCATAGTTCTATTAAAACCAATATCCCTCTTCAAGACATTTCAGTGGAATCCAGTGCAGCTCTGAGGAACTTCAGAGTGATCGTGGATCAGGACTTCTCCTTCAGTTCTCATATAAAACAAATGCCAAGAACAGCTTTATTTCATCTCAGTAATGTAGTCAAAATTAGGAACATCCTGTCCCATGATGCAGAAAAACTAGTCCATGCATTTGTTACATCTAGGCTGGATTTTGGTAATTCACTACTGGCAGGATGTCCAAAATAACTCTATAAAAACATCTCCAGTTGATCCAAAATGCTGCAGCATGAGTTTTCCAGGAGTCAGAAAGCGAGATCATATTCCTGCAGTACTGGCTTCTCTTCATTGGCTACCTGTAAAGTTTTGAATAGAATTTAAAATCATCCTCCTCACTTACAAAGCCCTAAACAATAAGCCTCCATCCTATATCAAAGACCTTATTGTTCCTTATAAACAATCAGAACTCTTCGCTCTCAGAGTGCAGGCCTACTCATGGTTCCTCAAATCTCTAAGGGCGTACTCACACTTGGGCCATTTTGGCTCGAGCAGCGCCGGGGCCCACTTCACACCTTAATGCGGCCAAGGCGCGATTGATCTTGCACAGACGTCATCACGTCATTTGTACATTGTATGTACGTCATCAGAAGCTGCAGCCGACGCAGTCAACAGATTCAGTATCATGGATCACAACACGGAAATCGTCTGGATGATCATAATGATTTTACGGCAAAGTCTGTGTCATTTCGCTCAGATACTGTACGGTGACACACCGAGGTTTCTCCAGAATGCAAGGCGGCGATTTGTAATTAACCACGCTGCCCGCAGGCCGAGATTTTTTCAGCTGCTGCCGTTGTTTTGACATGAGTGTAGCGAAGGACGTGGTGATTTTACATCATCGTCACGTATGGTCGCCGTGCTCGTATGTGTGCGTGACCAAGCGTTCCGTGCCCTGGCCCACCTATTCCAACCGGGCCGGAGTCCGGTGACAGAGCGCGGCTCAATTCTACTCACATCACTAAAATGATCTGCGCTAAAGGTCTGGAATGTGCACAGGCACGGAACGAACTCCCAGTGTGAGTACATCCTACAACTAGACTGGGAGCCTTCAGTTACCACACTCCTTCTCCTGTGGAACCAACTCCCGGTCTGGGTTTGGGATGCAGACACACTGCACATCTTTAAAACTAGGCTTAAAACTTTCCGTTTTGACAAAACTGATAGTCAGGGCTGGGACGGGTGACCCTTAACCCTCCCTTAGTTCTGCTGCATAGTCCTAGGCTGCTGGGGGACGGTAACGCACTGAACTTCTCTCTTGCTCTCTTTATCCCTTTTTGTTCTGTTCTTTTCTCTCTCTCTATGCACTTATTTCCATATCATCTATATTGTGTTACTAATTGTGTGTCTTCCCTGTAGTTCTGTGCTTCCTCCTCCTCTGTTTTCTGTCTCACTTTGCTTCATACAGGTCCTTGATGTGTGGTTGCTGGTCACGGACCAGCCCATTGACTGTGGACGTCGTCCAGTGTATGTGTAGTTTGTTGTTCTATCTCTACTCTTTTCTTTTGGCTCGCCCATGTCCACTAACCCCAACCAGTCGAGGCAGATGGCCGCCGATCCAGAGCTGTTTTTTCTGCTGGAGGTTTTTGTTTCCATTTAAGGAATTCTCCCCACACTGTCGCCCTTGGCTTGTTCTCTGAGGTTCTGTTGGGTTTGCTCTCTGTACAGTCTTGGCTTTGAATTGTGAAGCACCTCGAGATAATCTTGGCTTATGATTGGTGCTGTACAAATACAATTGAATTGAATTGAATTGAATAGAACTCAAGCAGCTGTTTACACTGGGAGTCTTTATGGGTACGAGCCCTGAGACATTTCTCAAACAAATAAAGCAAACAAGAGCTTGTGTTCTCTTTCACTTTTGACTTGAAACGTGGCTTAGACAATCCATCAAAAAGTTTTGAGCTCATAATTGCTGCATAATTTCTACATTTCCAGGACTCAGAAATAACTTGGTGACATAGCTGTGGCTTTGTGTTTTTTTCCTCTTTGTGCTTAACTTTGTGTGTTTTAACATGTTTGTTCGTGTCTTATATAGTACTTGGTCCAGCTTATCCTGTGTTTAAACTTTACCCACAGTCTCACAGAGTTACTCTGATATTACCAACATCATTGAAATAATGGTTAATTCTACAAAACTAGGCTATGTAGGTCTATTCTTAGCTTTTTCAAGATACAAGAATAGTCTTAATATAGCCTCACAAAGTTCATCATCGCTGGGTTTTCCACTGATGCTACATCTTCATGTGTAAATAAAAGTAAAGTACTGTAGTTGGTTTTATTGTGACAGGGCCTTAATGCACCTATATGGCAACAGGCAACATTGTCTGAGAATTTGCACGTTAATCTCTGCAGATAACCAGGCGTGGTGTGTGTGTGTGAAGGAGCGCAGAGGGAGGCAGTGTGAAGACGCTACCTGACAGTATGACTGACATAATGAACAGCATTGTGCACATATCTACAGTGCACCAATAGGATCCCAAGGCCACAGGACAATCACACAGTATGACTCGCCAATGGAGATGAGTGCACCAGATACTGCCCCTGTTCTCTCTATACAACAGCAGATACACACAATAAAAACTTCTTAGTTACACAATCTTTTGCTTTTCTTAGTTTCCCGCCTCATTATTCTGTTTAGGATAAAGACAGACATTAGAGAATACATTTTCACTTTGAATGAGCTCTGTGATTTGAAGCTTCCATTGAAACAGGTGGGGTCAGGAGGG
>JAQQAE010002937.1:0-21218 GCA_029823295.1 Pseudamia nigra | reverse complement strand
TCATTCAGTATATTCAGGTCGTCAGCTGACCTCATTCTTTGAGCACATACTGTTGCTGAACCTAGACCTGACCAACTCCAGCAACGCCACGTCATAGCACTGCCCCCACAGGCTTGTACAGTCGACACTAGGCATGATGGGTGCATCACTTCATCTGCCTGTCTTCTTACCCTGATGGGCTCATCACTCTGGAACAGGGTAAATCTGGACTCATCAGACAATGCGACCTTCTTCCATTGCTCCAGAGTCCAATCTTTATGCTCCCAAGGAAATTGAAGCCTTTTTTTCTAGTTAGCCTCACTGATTAGTGGTTTTCGTGAGGCTACATGGCTGTTCAGTCCCAATCCCTTGAGTTCCCTTTGCATTGTCGTGTGGAAATGCTCTTACTGTATTTGCTTAGTTAAATCCAGGTGGCGACTTTTTTTGGGTCAAGTAGTGTAGCTTACCCATTACCTTTAAGAGCCATGTGTAGGAACCTAAATGCATTTTTTAATAGTTATTAGAGAATGTTTCTCATCTCCACTAATTTAATATAAAAATAGCAACTAATGTTTTAAAACATTAGATTTCATGATTCATAAATTAGAACAGTGAATGTGGTAATGATTTTTTGGGCACTTTAAAAGGGTGAATTATTTAGTAGAATTAATTTTGTGTTTCTTCGCTATTTGTTGTATGGGTTTGATGTTATTTGATAGTTTAAATGGGGCTTCTATATAAGGCGGAACTTGAACATGCGCTAGGGACCGGAAGCTATGTGAGAGTGGAGCAACACAGTTTTTTGCCCTCCTCCACTTCTTTCTTCATCTTATTGGTTTTAATTATTTGTGACATACAGTATATCTGTGCAAAAGTATCACAGCCACGACATTTGTAAATAGAATGGTGTTAAAGTAAAGATGTCGGGAGCATCAAGCTTAAGGCTTCATTCATTCAGTAGGATTTACACCATGTAATCAACAAAGTTTCACATTGAAATCTGACCATAGACTGTATATATTAGTTGCTAGTGTAAGCATTAAACAACAACTACAGTCAAACTGTCTGGATTTTATCAGGTAAGTAAAATGAAGGTCTGACTCAATCTGAGTTTGTAGGTGAATGGAGTTGCCCGATAGAGCTGCCAGTTAAAGCCCAGCATAGGCAGACTATTTACTGTAATATTTCAATAACAAAGTAAAACTTTAGAACTAGACCACCAGATCACTTGTTAGAGAGTCTAAATGGAAAGTTTGAGACCATGATAACTCCTAGCAAAAATACATTTACTTAGTATTTTCACAGAGAAGCCCAGAGTAACTTTACAAACCCTGCAAATGGTGCCCAAGTGGCCATCAACTTAAAGTTGTTTCCGCATCAGCCTAACTGCATAGTCCCTGTCCTTGTCCACTGATCATAACCCAAGAGGCTCACAGGTTGAAGTGAAGTATTTGAAATTTTTGTTACTTGTCCACATCCCTTGAAACTGTATTTTGAACCATCTAAGGCTGATCTAAAGAGTACCAGGATAGAGTTCAATCACATTTCCTCTGCAATGTATTCAGATTTATTTTTTCACCTTATGGAAAACAAATTCAATTACTGCTTTTTCTGGCACTACTTACTAATTGTCCTGTCACTGGCACTTTGTTCATAATGTAACTGAATGATGATTTCACTGCTGTGGACATGAGCGGCATTCCCTTTACAGCCTGACACAAGTCTATTAATCCCTGATTTACAACCACCCAGCTGTCAATATGTTGTCAGAAGCGCTTTCCAACGTAGGCATGTTTTTGATTGTGACTTGGGCGGAACCTACACACCCACAGCCCATCCACAGCCACAAATGTTTTCATTTCTCTAATTAGGCCTCTCCTAAAAGACTAGATGGGTGTGTACAGAGTGCTCTAGAATGATATCGCCCTCATTTCTCTTCTTATTGAGTTATTTCATACCTGATACCTTTTCAAATCATCATTTTAATCATGTTTCTGCTTACACCCAAGGGTGTTCTGTCACTGAGTGGACAAACAACAAACATTTCAGCTGAAATAATAAAACAATAATAAACATATACTTTGTCATATGACTCCTTATTTCTTTTAAACACTCTTTTTTCAGTTAAAATATTTACAAACTGAAATACTCAGTATACCCCTAATTCATACACATGAAATAATAATGTTACTGATGAAGTAATGATCCCAACTTAAATTAGAACATGTTCAAATGACAGTAAATCCCTGCACCAAAAAATAAATCTTTTACCATAAGTACTGACGATGCCGTTGTGCTTGAATTTATGCTACGATTTTACTCCACGTATAATGCCATAGTTACCCCAATTACTGCTGGCTAATAAAGGATATCAAACAATTTTTGAAAACATGTTTTGTCAAAAATTATGCAAAGCTTTTATTCGCATTTAATCTGAATGTAGTAATTGTAATCTTCTTTCAGGTGCACTGACATAGGGTTGGTCCCTGTACAAGTGTAATAACTAAGAACATATTTAAATGAGCATTTAAGTAGATTCACTGAACACAAAGTGGGCAGGGTGATAAATGAACGCTTATGTTTATGCTTATAGAAGAGAAACAGCAGGCTATAAATCAAACATGAGGAACATTAACCTGCAAGCGAACAAATGTGTAATGTCACTGAGCATCTTGCTGATTAAAACGACAGAGAGTAGAGGAATCGAGACAGAGACATAAAGAGCGATGAGGAGACAGGGACTATAGTAAAATCCAACAGCAACAAAAAGCCTGACAGTGAAATATTGTTACGAGAGATGGGACACGTTGAAAGGATAAACAGAGAGAAAGAGAGGAAAGTGCAAAAGACAGCTCAGAGGATCAAATCTTGTTAATACTGTGACTTGACCTTGGCCAGCAGCTGACACCAGCGATCATCTTTAGGTCACAGTCACCGAGCCACTCTGTTTAATTGACATTAGCCATGGCTGCACAGACAGGGCTTCAGGAAGGATCATGGCTCTCATGACAAAACAGACCATCAGTCTCAGCCGTGTTTCCAAAAACTGTCAAAGAGAGGACAAAGAACTCTCCTTATGGATTATCACTAGAACCACCAGGATTCAATATATACATAAAATATTCAAAGAGGTCAAATCTACTAATGCATCATTTCTAGTCCTCTGCCAGTGGATTAAATAATCTTTTTTACACAATCATTTATCATGATTTTTATCATTAAAGTATATATGTATGCAAGTCAAAAAATACCATTAGTATAATATATCTGGTTTATAAATCTGTCTTTTATCCATTGTATTTTGTTATAAATGATTTGAAATAGCTCAACCAATTTTTGTCTGGATTCACGTGGTCTAAAATTGTGTAAAAAATGTGGATTGAGATCTGGTGCTACTTAAGGTACCTGTGATTTGTGCAAATAGATCAGATCATGTTATTCTACTGAGCCCTGATTTAATTAGAATCATAGCCAATTAGCAAATCAACTGTGTAATTAGTGACAAGCAATACTTACAGTTTTGCAAGATTTTTGTGTGTTTTTTTAAAAGACATATTGTAAAAGTAAGGTTCAATGGTTTTTTGCTATCATAATACAGGTTGAGGATCTAAAAGTAATGCATATACAGTGGTGCCTCGGCTAATGAACACTTCCGGTAATGAAAAATTCGGCTAGAGAAGAAAAAATCGGCCAAAAATTTGAACCGGCTAACAATAAAAATTCGCTCAACGAAAGAAGATAGACCCAGAAGTGAAATACCACCTGGATGTAAACAGTCAACACAATAACGTGAAAGCTCCCATGGGATGTAATAGGCCGAATGCTAACTAAGAATAATCATATAATGTGGGTAGCTGGAAAATATACAAAATATTCATATTCTATTGACAATAGCTGTAGCATCTTTTTGACTTCTCCAGTGAAATTATACACTTTAATTACTATTTCAAGTCCTGCAGCTGGATGAACCTGAGGTTGAAAAAGCTCTCTATCCCCCCACAATGACAGAAACTGTCAGGTAAACCAAAGTGATGTCATATACACAACTTTTAGAACAGGACACGTGACTAACAGTAAAAACAACTCATCGACTGTAGTCACTGAACCTGGAAATGGCGTCACAACACGCTGAGTCTACTACAGAATTCCCACATTAAATGGCCAGACTCTGTGTAATGTCTCACCATAAGAATAACAAAATTATGAGTCAGATGAACCATGTACAAGAAGCACTGAGTGTCTGTGTAAATCAGGACACTCTGCGCTCTTGACCTCACTGTGTCAGATCTCTGCGACTGCTACGATGCCTGCAAGCAGAACTTCTTTGATGACCACAAATTTATAGGGAAGCTTTACTTATCGCACCTATGGGGCAGGGAGGAAGGCAGAAAGAGAACTTTCTCATGGAGCACTGGACAATTTATACCTCTTCACAATCCTGAGAGTGCTTGTTTACATTCAAAGGGGAAGGATCATATCTATAACGCTATGAATCTTTGTTTGTTTTTAAAGTTGGAGTTAGTCTAGAGACTTTTGACGACCTCTAAACTTTCTTAATTTTGCTGCATGAACAATTTTTTTATCCAACAAGTGGTCAAAATGTTACAATTTCCATTTCTTATATCTAACAGCATGACAAAATTATTAACTAGATAAAACTATGCAAGATAAAACTAGTCTTTTTTATTTTCTGCCCTGTTCAACAATAAGCAGACCTGTCCTTAATAAACATGTGGAGGTCTTCTGACAACTGTTGGTGGTATATGCCTAACCCTTGACCTAGCAGTCTGTCCTCAGTGCAGCCCTCTCTGCTGCCTAATCTCTAATGCCTTCCAAGCTCCACTCTAATTCATTACTTCCCCTTCCACTGCCCTGCCAGGGTCACGTAAATGACACGGACCTCACTGGACCCTGTTATAACCGAGGCCTGCATTTGATCTTCCCTGCATCCCTCTGATGTCTGCATGTTCACATATGCGTGTGTGAAGTCAGTAATGAGAGACTGCATAAATGTCGGGTGGACACTAGGTCCAACTCGAGGCAAATTAAGACCCTTGATCAAACACTTACACACATGACAGAGTATTTGACTCCTCGTTGTTGCAGCAGAAGATGGAGAGTCTTAGTGCAACGATAAATGGAAGAGAACAATAGCTTCAGCAGAGATGTGGGTGAGTTATGGTGTCAGTAGGAGGACCTCAGTCTATTAAGGAGCTGCAGGGAGTGTGATGGAGGTCCTGGAAGAGTGAACCTGAATAAAGATGACAGACTGCAACAGATATGGAGAGTAAAATTTGTTTTGCATAATAAAAAACTGCAGGGATAAAAACTGACCCTCTGTTCATATATTCCCATGCGGAGCAGTCTTAGTTAGAAGGGGATGATGTTACAGTATGTAAGTTGTAACTGTTCGCAGACATACAGCGAGGTCAGTCAATTATGTCTTATTCATTGGTATTTAAAATGATTTGCAAATATGGCCTCCACATACATAGTCATTAAACGCCAGAGCTGGATTATTGCTGACATATAGCTTATTGTCTTTTTTTATATTCATTGGCGCACACAGACATGACATAATAAGCAGTGAGATCAGAACTAATTTGACACTTAATTGTCTGATGAACATTCATGTGTCTGACACTCGCTGCGCCTGCACTTTAATTTTATTCATACAGTATGATTAAGGTATGAGTCTGTTCTCATACTGTGGTGTGTGATGATGTGCATTGCATGGGAAATAACACTCAGACGTGTGTAATTGTAAGATAAACTTTGAGCATTCTTTTTTTTTCATCTAAGGTGAAAAGGTAATTGCTTGACTATAGAATACAGCCTAATTATGTTGAGATACATTTACACTGCCAGTCAAAAATATGGACACACCTTCTCGCCTTTTATTATTTTCAACTTTGTACATTAACACAATTCTAGCTGTGAGGCACGAGTGCTACCCACTGCACCACCGTGTCGCCCATGATGTGAAGGTTAATCAATCTGAAAAATCTCAAGAACTTTGAATGTATCTCCAATTGCAGTTGCACTTGGAGATACATGTTGCACTAGTCATAAATACACACACATTACAAATGGCAAAACATAAATATGCACATATGGGATGAGCAAGAGATGGCAATTAAAGCTCCTTACTGTCCATGTTCAATTTCTGGATTGACAGGTGATGGAGGAGTTTTTCACCCTGTATCTCCTGCCAGATGGTAACAGTTTGTATTTGGTGTTCAGGATGTGGTTAGGGTCAAATACTATGTTCTATCACAGTACAATGTTGAACATAATGTAAAAAATAATATAAATAAAGAAAAGACACAGAAGGAGAAGGTCTTTCCAAACTGTTTTGATTGATAGTGTACACAACAAATCCTCTTTATGCTAATTCCACAACCCTTGTTAAACATTGTTTTGTTTAAAGTGTGAGAGCTTTATGATGATGAATTTGAGCCATTTTTTCCTTTTCTCACAATCAGCAGTAAAGACATATTATTTCAGTGTTGGGCATACATTTTCTGTATTCATTATAAATAAAATGCAAACACGCATGGATTAAATTGCTTCATGCTGGATTCTGTGGCAGCATCAATTTCTACTTGATGTGATATTTTTCATTGATGTTTGACCTCATGTTTCAAATTAAATAAAAGTCAGACAAATCCATAAGAGCTTCCAAAGTCAAATAGCCTTGCAGTAAAGGTATTGGTAATGTAATGAGCTCAGGTTAATGACAACAGGTCCCATAATATCATATAAAGTTTCATAGTTACAATAAAGTTGTCCAGCCTTACTGGGCATTGGCTGCCTTTGTATGCCCCCTTTTTGGGAAATCGCATCCTCCGTCACATCCGATAGATGTAGCAGTTGCTTACTTTATTCACACACACAATCTGTTATGTGGTATTTCATTCAGGCCACTGCCAGAAGCCCTCGCTGTACCTTCCATAACTCTTACACCCGTGAAAGATTTTTAATTAAAATGAAGACAGCTGGCTGAACTGTGGAAATGTCACAAATAGTTTTCACTCTCAAAGAAGCCTATCAAGGTCTCCAGGCATCAGATTGCAGGCAATTCCAGGTTTTTTGAAGAACTTGTTAATCACGTCTCCTTCTTAATTCAATTATCAACAGCTGCAGATTGATGCATCTAGAGACAGCGAGATAGGGAGAAACAGAGAATTCAATCGCTTTCCATCGGCTTATGGCTTGTCATCTGTCCCCTTTCTGTATTATATATTGATATGCTGGTGACCCTGTGCATTTACTGTATTGGATTTTTTTATCACTCACCTTTGAGCCTGTGCTGAAGAATAACCACTGACCCTCAGTGTGACCACAGGGGACCTGATCTCAAGTATGCATGCGCATTTGTGCATGTGTGAGGATACACATGAGAGGCATCGCCTATGTGTTTGCATGTGCGACATTAGGCTCGTCTTGTCAAAATGGGGTATGTGTGGTAGGTCAGGGGGTCAGAAGGGTACTGGGGATTGGTTTGATGTAGCTGGGGGGTGGGAGAGGTTGGCTCCCAGGGCTGAGGACGGGAGCCGGAGAGTTGGAAGGTCATGTTCATAAATTGTTACCAGTGTGCTGGAGCTTAATTGAAAAGTCTGGAGAAGGAACGGAACCCCTGATCTGTGGCCCCTACGCCCCTCCCTTGTGACCCTCGGGTCTTCACTCTCTGAACTGTGCGTCTGTCTCTTTGTCTGTCTGTCAGAAAAAATAGAAAGTATATGTAGGATTCTGTAAATTCAGATTACTCATAGAAAGATGTTTTCAGCTACAATCATCTCTCTCTGACAAAAGTCAAACTAGTCTGCATTCTGTGTCGCAAGTCTGTCTTGTTTTTCCTGTAAAGTGTAAGTTCTCACTGTTCTGTTGCCTTCTTCAAAAGGGTAGGTGGAGTAAAAAGCAGAAAGACAAAATCCAAAACGTGCCACCAGCAACTGCATCCAACTGAAGTACAGTAGGTTCTTATACACAATAAAAATGCATTGGTTGAGTTTGGAAAGGTTGTTGTTAGATTGGAATGAAAACCGTACATTATGAGTTAATTTTCATCATATTTGACAGATATTTCAGGGCTGTCAAAGTTACTTTCAAAACCAGGTGACCACTTGTGTTGATAGATATAAACTATTTGTCCAGAGTCTACATTTTCACCATTTTGAAATTATGTTCATAACATTTATTGTGATACTGAAATAAAACATCTTGAGAGCATTACATTTCTGAAAAAAAAATGATATATAGTGATAGTGATTTCAGTTTAGTTGCATATGAGTTGAATTTTTGTGTGATTTTCTGTGAACTAGGGTAAATTCATTTTTTTCTTGAGATGGATTTTGTTAACAAACATCTTATAATTGTTACCAAACTCAAGCACTGAACCTAATCTGTCATTTTAGTAACATAAATGGAAGTAGATAGACATTTATATTGCATATTGATGTTAAATTGAAGATGCACTTTGAATTTGACACAGTAAATGCAAAGTGTTTTAGAAGCCTACCCTGCCAAGTACTGTAAATTCTGCTTGGTTTTACTAAATGAATAAAGTAAATGAAATGCATGCATGCTCTCATTGGTTGTTTTTTAATTTATTCAGCCATCCTTCAATACAGTATCTCTGTCTTTATACTGTGGTCTCACTGATAATCATCTCTCTCCATCAATCTTTCATTTAATGCTTGAGATAACCCCACTCCTGTGTTGACAAAGCAATGGCTCATTTATAAAGCAGAGGTTCCACCTTTCCATCCCCTATGGACACTGAAATCTCTCCCGCAAACAAAGCAATCATAAGCATGAATAGAGGTCTGCTGTGAAACTCTATCTAACATGTCTGTGCATTCTACACAGGTGACACATAGTCGCAGCCTTTTGAAGGGGAGCGGTGAGCCGAGTGGGCACTCTGCAAGAAAGACGGCGAATCTGTCATTTCACACTGGAAGGAAATCCATCCTACGCAACTATTGTTCTGAATAATAGGCAGAAGATGGTTAAACATATCATTTTGACACGCTGGGCGTTATGACACAGACAGTTTTACTGCTGCCATAGGTGGAAGAGAGAAAGGAAACGCCTTCTCAAATTACCATGGAGGGTGAGGAGAGATAAATATGTAGCTGTTTCTATCTTATCTCACTTGGCTTTTGGGTGTGTGGAGCCGATGTCTATCTCTGTCACAGGGATGGGTAACTCTGATAAATACGTTTGAGGGGGGGAAAGTCAAAAAAAAAATTATTGTTTACTTGTGTGTAGATGTTAATTTTTTTTAAATTTACAGATTAAACAGACTTTGGAGGATTAGTTTAAAATGTACCTCACTACTGATTAAAGAATGTAATTCATAATACATGCTGTTATGTTACTTAAACTGAATGGTACTTTATATACAAATTATTTCAACAATGTTTTTCATTTTTATTGCATTAATGCATGTATCTATACGTTGTCTGACCAGTTACAATAACCAGGTCAAATACCCAGCCAATTCATATGTTTATCTTGTAATTCAAGTCTAATAATTCATCTGGCAGAAGGAACTTCCTAAAAAACAAATATCAGTTTTGGTCAGTGTCATACAAATTGAACCAATTGTCACATCCAATTAAAGAAATTGGGAGTATCTTCGCCTTTAGAAGACACATTAGATTATATTTAGCTCAGCTCTGTGATTGTTAATGACTAATTACTGCTGCTCTTCTTTTCCTGGGTTTGCTGTAATATTACATTGTGTTTATGTAGGTTAACATTCATGTTCTGTCATATATGTATTTTTTTATCTGTGCCTCTGTACAGATGAAGAAATTGTAACAGTAGGGTATGATGATTTTTAATTATGTGGACCCCAGGAAGAGTAGCAACCAGTGAAGCAGAGGTGAATGGGGCTCCACATACATAAGCAAATAAAATGATATGAATGAAAGTGGCATCATTCAGTGTTATATAGACAGAATATATTGTGTATCAGCACCCGGAGATGTAAACATAATGCAATGTTACGTTTTTCTGACAAGAGGATGACTGCCACATTTTTCATTGACCTTTTCTACAGCATTAAGTTACAGGAAAAAACAGCAAACAAATCTAAAATTAAATGATTTGTAACTTAAATTAAAAATAAATTAAATGTGACTTTATTGTTTCACTGCAGAACATGTTGTTTCACTGAGTTTATTTTTGATGAGTTGTAAGAAAAAAATTAATAGAAAAAAATGCACCAAACACACAGGCGTTACCTTTGCAAATACAACTTCTTCACAAGTCAAAATTGTCCATGCACAAATTTCAATCAGAATTTAAGAATTTACATAGTTTTTGAGACAAATTTCATCATTCAGTGTTTACATTAAGAAGTTACATAGTTTGTTGTCATTATAATTTACTCTGCATTCTATATGCACTTTTCCACTTTGAATTAATGGGAATTAATATTTTAAAATGTCAATGAGTGATTATTGTAGACTTCAATAAGTATCTAATTACTACCTATTTTAACTAAATACATGTTCGCATATTTTGTATTGTAAAAATATAATGCTGTTTCTGTTACACTATTTGAGATGAGACACTTTCCTTATTAAAAGCTGACTGTTTATGTATGTTTCCATTTTAGTTTTTAATTACTTAGTTGACTTCTCAGTTTTGGTCAGCCTTTGAGAGACACCTGTGTGACAGCACCTCAATATTCAGTCTTCCATATGTTCAATGGTTTTCACACTTATCAACCATATCATCTCGCTGCTCTTTGTCGATATGTAAGCCATCTGTTTTAAGACAATGCAGCATGCCGGGAGGGGAGCTGTGTGCTGTTTTATGATTCAGAGGTGTGAAACCCCCTCCCCCTGACACTGTGTCTTCACCCACTGTGTCCACCTGAGGTCCCAGGACAGCAGTTATGGAGGATGACTGCTCAGCTCTGGTCTGCTGCCTGCCTCTTCTTTAAGGTGTAACAGAAACAATCCCATTAAGTGGTGGATCGCCTTTCACACAGATTACTGAGCATCTGTCACTCCCGCTGGAGGGGGCAGGGACAAGGTCGCTACCGCTGGCACACATGCACCCACACACTCAAATAGCATACACTTGACAATCTAATATTTGAAGTTTACCAGAGTTTTATGAGTTTGAGCAATGAGCTAAAACTCATGTTGAAGCCCAAGTTGTGTTTTCAGAGAATATGCAAAAGGTGACCTTTAACACCTGACCTGCCAGAATTTGCTTTACACCTAAAACAGACAAACAAGTCAAATTTATCCAGTCAACTTTGTATGGAACAAAAATGTCCAACCTCTTGTAGTAAATAATTCTTGTCCCAGAAGAATGCCTGAAGTCATAACATGACTCCATCATCTGCTGTGTTTTGGTGTCTGATTGTATAATTGAAGTATCTTTAAGAACAATAACCTCATTCTTGTCAATAAAAAGGAGACTAAACTGACAGGACAAAACTGGAAAAATATTTGATGGGATCAATAAATATCTGTCTGCTATCCTTTGCAAGCTGTTAGATATTATTTAAAATGCAGTGCTTACAAATATAGCAGACCATCTGTCTCAAACACCATCCAGGATCATGAAGTGTTTTAATGCAGACACTTAGCTTTTCAGTGAGTTCTGAACATTTCATCATTTTGAACATGAGTGAGGAGTGACTGCTCTGAAGAGTCAGAAATTAATCAAGTATAACATTCATCCACTATTTTTCCTGTTCAGGAATGCAAGTAAATTACTGCAATGTGGCACCTTAAGCAAAAAAGTGCTTTACAATTTTTTTTCTTTTTTGTCTCTTATATTTATTTTATTTTATAATTACTAGACAGTATATAGATAACAACAATTATTATATTTTTGCATTAAAAATATAATTTTGATCAAAGGACTTACTGGTGGATTAAACATTACAGAAATATAGGAAGTGATTGATTTGGTAATTGCCAATACTGTTCATTTAGGGCAGCTGTGCCATAAAACTTACATTAGGAGGCACTGTATCTTCACATACAAACAAATGCTGTCACCTAAAAGCTTATGTTTAAATATAAACTGTGTTGTTGTTTTAGGCATAAATGTCTATGTTTTTGATCTGGATTGATACTTTATATAGGTAGCCTGGCAAAGACAGCAGCATCATCGCATCCATGCACATAAAAATAACTAAGTAAAATACATTAAATTGCTTTAAAACATATATAGACAACACATAGGAACTACAAATAACAACAATTGTAAACCAACACAGTTTAATAAGCCAGAGAGTAGGCTGATTCTGTATTTTATTGAAACACATTAATAAACATTTGAAAAATTAATAGATTTGATCCATTGGTTGGTCTAGAGTGTACCACTCAAGCATTTGTGATGCTACGAAATTAAATTGTACTTACATTTATACATGCTTTGCTTTATCTTTTAGGGCCTAGCATTTCCGACACGAAGGTTAGTATATTTGTGTAGAAAATGCTTTTGGTCTGTGATGCTGTAAGCAGAATTTGTACTAATAAGATCAAAAGGCACAGATGTTACCTTTTTCCCCCTATTTCAGCGTGCAGTGTGAGGTCTTTCAGTGATCTGACATACATTTAATCAAATCTCTTCTCACAGCTTTTTCCCCCTAATTTGTTATTTATTACAATGTATGGTTGATTTTCTTCTTCAATTTAAAGCAGCTGCTGTGGTAAGGGCTGCTAGAATAAGAAATTTCATTCATAAATCTGCAGTCTTTCCTGCACAGTTTCTGCAGTTGAGTGTGGGAACATTTCAAATAAAACAGCCTAAACCCAAGGTCTGTCCTTGAATTGCATCATATACCGTACATGTCCACACACAATTTACATTAAGCATCATTCATGACAGGTTTTCCCCACACCTCTGGGATCTGGAATTCACACAAAGACACTGACACCTGCTGCAGGAACAAGGGACCTAAACTCAACAGTGTTCCACTCAGAATGGCTTTTGATGTCTCTGTGTCATCTTATGTCTCTTCTACGATGTCAGTTACTTGTTTGTGTGACGCGGTTTCTTTCTACAAGCTGGTATCTTTCACTGTGTCATTGACTTTCCACACAGCTTGGCTTGTCCTGGTTGGTGTTGTGTTCTGGTCTCCGCGGGGCTCGGGGGGCCCATGTGATGCTGCCTCGCATTCACCCCGGGTGAAAGGTGAGAACTCTGAGAACAGAGCGTTCTGGTCTGCTAGAGAAGACCTGCCTGCTCTGTTCTGCATGCTTGAGTTTGGGCAAGGGGGTGACATGGGAGTGGGGAAAAAGAATAGGTGAGGAGGAGGGAGAAATGAGAGAAAACGATTAGTGCAACTGAGGACAAGCGAGAGATATTCAATATACTGAAGTGGACAAAAACAGAGGGTTTTAAGGGCTTTACATGGCCACTGTTTATCACAACTACTAGAATTTGGGCAAAAATTAAAGCAGGTTGCATTATTCAGGAATATTTAGTGTATAAAGACCTACATTGCTTTTCTAGAGGCACAAGCTTGGCCATTCAGAGCAGTTTGCAGTTCAGTATCTTGTTCGAGAGCCCATTCACACCACATTGTGCACAAATACAATGGGTATTTCATTGCCAAACTGTGTGTGCTATAGACCACATTTTTGTGTGCAGTGTGCAGTGCAGGGCATTTTGAGACCATGGTTAACTGAGGCAAATGCCAATGCAATGGTAAATGAGATGGTTATGATGATGTAACAAAACTCCACAGTAGGGTTCAAGTCCATTTTCATGTACTCACATTTTGTGCTTTGTCTGTCTACCTGTGGTATTTGTATGAAAAGGGTAAAAGTGTGTTGTGTCCAAGGATCCTTCAGCATGTGAGCAGAAGGAAACTGTTGTGACGCACAAAGCACTTGTATCTGCAGAAGAATAGCCAGTCTCTGTGTCTGCAGATGACTGTGCATCAGTGGTGGAAGGCGTATTCAGACCCTGTTCTTAAAGGAGACATATTGTATCCCTTTTAAACAAGACTGTAATTTTCACATCCCTATGTGTGAAGATCCTCCTATTTTTGTGTTACTTTAAATGCAAATGGGTGACGTGGTGGTGCAGTGGGTAGCACTTGTGCCTCATAGCTAGAAGGTTCTGAGTGGTGAGGCCTTTCTGTGTGGAGTATGTTCTCCTTGTGTCTGTGTGGGTTCTCTCTCTCTGGCTTCTTCACAAAAACATGCACTAGGTTAATTGGTCACTCTAAATTGCCCTTAGGTATGAATGTTGTCTGTAGAGTTGTGACGTAACAAAAATCCAAATGATTTGTTTCAAGACTAAAAGGAGTCTGTGTGTTTCTCTTTTAATTTAATTGGGGTCTTTTAGACCTGCCCCATACTAGAAAAAGACATGAAAACTAATACTGCTTTCTGTTGGAAGCAAAAGTTATCCCTCCTATATCAGTAAAAGTTCTCATTGAAGTAATCATTATGTCAGTATTTTACTGTGGTACTAGAGTATGCATGAGTTTCATATTTCTGCAGATTTAATGGCATTTTGCTGCTGTACTTGTTTATGGTTGAACTTTTTTGAATTACTTTATACTAGTTCATCTTTTATTCAGTTCAGTTAAGTTACAAAAATCCAACAGTATGAAAAGCCGGCCACACATAGAGAAACGTGACTGATCCCAACTCAACTCTATGAGTCCGGTCATCTCGTACATGATTGAATGTACCTCACCTACAGCTGCAGATCAACACCACAACTCACGCCTGGTAACTGTTACCATCTATCGACAATAAACATTGATTGCGTTGTGACACACATGTCCAACAATGACTAAAGTCGCAAAGTCGAGTCGTGACCGAGTCCTGGTGATTCAACATGTTGAATCGGCACGATTTCTGTCGGGACGACATTAAGACTGAAAAATCTGGGTCAGGAACCATTGCACGTCAAGCAGATTTCCAGTTGAGACAAGGTGAGTCACGTTTCTCTATGTGCGGCTGGAATAAGGACACAAAAATGGCTTATGTGAGCAGGTGACTTTAAACATGATTTGGTACAAAATGGACACCTGAGAAGAGGCTTAGACTATCAGGAGGATAATGTGCGCTTTACCTCTCTGTCTTTAAATATGCAGAACATTGTTGGAATCTTCAGAAGTTTCAGATGGTTTTTTTTTTAAACAACACAGGTAGTTAAAGACTGGATTATGCACTGTTATAAAGTAAATTTTAGAAACAAACTATTGGTATTTAATTGGGACTGTTCATGCTGTCTAAACTTTCTGATTTGGCATTGTAATCTGACAAGCAACTAAAGCTGGCAAATGACAAAAAAGATCGGTTTTCCTTGATATATACTTGTAAAATTGGAAAAATTGGACACATTCATGTACAAATACCTTCAATTTGTGGTTAAGTAAAGTAGTAAGAGTACTTGCATTGCCTTCCACCACTACTGTATATTTGCAGCTTCCTGCTGTCATAAAACTACTTTTTACCAGAAACAACTGACTTCATTTCAGTTTTATTCCCCCTATATGCTGTTTAACAAAATAAAAGCCCTTGTATGACTAAAAGCACTATTATTACTACTACTGCTAGTAAAAATAACAGTTCTCAAAATACTTTACTGAATCTTAGAGTGGTCTTATAGACAAATGTCCACTCTTGTTTTATGGAAACAAACACACAAACCTCATACATACTCCACAGAACTAATTCTGGTAGAGTGGCTGATCTGAGGGGGAGAATAACATAACATACTGTAAATTGCTTTACACTCCCATTGTTAATTCAAAAGTACTGAGACAGGTCAAATTCCACACATATATCATGCTGTAGACAGGTTGTTTGCCTGTTATTTGACACTTGTCCTTTCTGTCTGTCATGTAATGATGGAGGAGAGAGCAGTTATTTCAAAAGTGTGGCTGCACAGAGAGTGAAGGATACCAAGAAATAAAAAAATAAAAAGTTGCGGCCATGCTTCATGGCTGTCTTCAAAACAAAACAGATGCGCTTTAATTTATGACCACTTTCTGTGATTGGAGAAGAAAGCTTAGAATCGATCCGGGGCCTCTCTCTTTCACCTGTTAAGAGCTTTCCTCGTAATTGGCTGCTGCCATCACTGCTACTGCCAAAACTGCGGCCTTCTCTGTTGCACAATAGTATGTTAAAGTATGTGTAAACTGTGCCTATTTTTCTTCTGCTCTGGCTATTGATTTTTAAATGAAGTATCAAAGAAAATCAATAGTAATCAACAAATAGAAGGCAACACGCTGTAGTGTCAGATCCTGGGGCACTGCTTAATCAATTTAGATGCCTGTCACAACATGGGGACGAAGGGGAGACATAAAAAAAAGTTGAGAACCTGGTTTGAATGGAAAGTGAGTTGTGGGATGAGCCATTTGTCATTAGGAGGAGAGATAAGGAGAGCGGTTGTCCTACACAATCGTATCCCCCTCTACACACCTTCACTTTTTTTTTTTACCAGCGTGTCCTCCCCTTTTCCTCCTCCTCTCTTGTCTTTCCTCGCTCCTCTGGCCTACGACAAGGTGCTCACCTGAAATTCATGGCGATTCAAGTAAAAACATTACAGTATCCCTAAGGCCACGGCTCAAGTTACCTCACAGCAAGGCCTTTCCAAAGGAGCCTGTCCAAAATGCTTAATGAATCTCCAAGTCAACTGTGAAACAGGTAGTCTACCTGCCACTCACTGTCAACACCTGGCCATCGGTCACTGTCACACGCCTCCTTTCTTGCTGCATATCTAGATGTTGAACTAATGAAGAGTCCATGTTGGCTGGTTTCACAAAGCCACAGTAAAAGAAGTCAGTAACAAAATCCTGAATGAGTGATTCATATTTTTAATATGTGAAGCCCGTCATACAGTACATGGGGGCCAAACAATGGGCCAGCATCTGTTTGATAGTTTCCCCCCAAACATGTTTTCCTTTCATGCTGACAGCTTGTCTTTGCAAAATATTTGGGAGGAGGGAAACCTAGAATTGTATGTACAGTATATAAAAAGCAATAGTCAGCGTTAGTGAAAGAATAATGGCTAAATTAGGTAAATTAGCATTTGTTTAGCGAAGAACTTCTGGATTTTTGAAATTTTGAATATTAAACATTTCATTGTGTTTTTTCAGGTCAATGGTTACTGCATCAGATTGTGCATTTTCCAAATAATCAAGAACAATGAATAAAATAAACCCCAAAATTGGCAAAACTTAAGAAAATACAGTATACTTAAGAAAATTACTAAAAATTATGATAAATAAACCAAATAAGCAGCGAAATGAATGAAATTGAACAATAGAGAACAAAATAATGAAAAAAAAGCAAAAATCCACATTATGAACACAGTCAATAAAAGAGCTGGGAAAATGAACAAAAATTGTGAAAATGTACAAAAATAGTAAGGAAAGGGAGGAAAGTGAAGAAAAATAAGCAAAATGATAAACCAAGTAACCAAAAATAAATTGCTCAAATGAAACAGAAATGAACAAAAATAATCCAAGAATGAAAAAATGAAACAAAAAAAAACCCAAATAATGTATGTCATTATTTACCATAAGTAAAGACTGTTTTAGATGATGTCTAAATTCATATAAATCAAATGGAGCAAGATGAATTTAAACTTTTGACAGTTGCGGGACCAATCCCCCATCCCCCTGAAACACAACCAGCACAGAACCAAAGTCTGCAAAAAAACACATTTTAAAAATTAAACGGCACCAAATACTTTCTGTTTTATTGTTTTGTGCACAATTAGAGGTTATAGTTTTTCTTTTAAATTTCTTTCAAATTCATGAAAGTACATGAATTTTATGAGTACAGTAAGGGAATAATACTCATTGTAAAACTTTGGTTTTAAAGATTAAATACTGTGAAAATGCCTCTTAATGGGTGTTGAGGATTACATACTGTGAACTTGTGAAAATCTAAATTTGCTCAGGGCTGCCATTCTTCAGAAATCCACATAAGAAGACTGAAAAACAACAAGATGAAACACAAGTTGATTTAGATTTTCCTCAACTCTGACATCAAAAGTGAAAACCAAACGTCGTCAAGTTCAAATTTGCCCCGCCCACATGAACCACTAGTCAATATTACCAACATTTTTTGCCAAAAAACTGACCATACTAAGTGGATTATTCTGTGTTTCCAGTAGCCTTGCAGAATATGACTCCAGGTCACCTTCTGAGCTACTGTGGTTCAGCCAGTCAGTGTTTTCTAATGAAAAGTGGGCGGGAACAACACCTTGCACTGATATCAGTGTGTGGGGCAGGATAACAAATTGGCCCTTAAAGATGCAAAGAAAATCAAGTCAAAATGTTTTAATTTGTCAACACCCTTACAGAAGTATTTAGTAGACCATAAGAGTTACAGATTTAGTGTTAAGATATGAGACTTTTAAAATGACTGATACTGTGCTGACCTCAAAAATCAATCAGCTGACTAGTAATACTTTCCTGAGGGCACTGCAGTGAGTGAGGCTTTAAAATTTCCTTAATTCTACTCAAATGTCACTGAAATTTAGCAAATTTACTTTTATATCCATTTAGTAGACATGAAAGACCAGGAGGCAGTGTCAGGCTTCCTTCAGGCCATGCTTCCTAAGTAAATTCAGAAGTGCAGTCAAGTTTATGTGTGTGTCCTTGCAGGTCTATGGTGGACGGTCTGCCCCCTCTCCTGCAGCCCTCTTCGTGCACCACTCGCCACCCGCCTGCCACCAGGAGCAGACTGCTGTGCCAGACCTCCCTTCAGGCCAGAACGCTGGGAAAGTGACAACATAAGGTCCATTCTGTTCCCTGTCACTCACAGCCCCAGGCCCACTGTTAAATGGAAAAGGCTTTTAGAGGCTGTAAATGGGGAATGGAAGAGAAAGAGGTGGGTCACAGTGGACATTTCAGAGTGTGTGTGTGTGTGTGTACGGCAGAGACCAAACTGCTGCATAGGTGAGGGTGGATTAGCCTTTTAAATGGAGCATGCTGTGTAACAGATGAAACACTGTGACTGCGGATGACCTTTATTGTTACCACTAACTGGTGCTCAGAAATACTGCTGTGCTTTTCAGAGTCACATTCAGCTGAACTTTATTTATCCGAACCGGGGACTGTTCTCATTATAGCAGTTCCCATAATATAACAATACCAATTTGAAAAAAAATAAAGGAAAAAAGCTTAGCAGGAAAAAATAGTGATAGCAGGCCTGGTTAGCTTAATCAGCTACATATGATCTGTGCAGTATAACATTAATTAGATGATGAAGAGTGTATATTTTAAACCTGTTTTAAATTGTCCAAGGCATGTGGTTTTCTTTCTGTTGACTGGACTAGAATTTTGGTCTGAAAATGTTCCATTTACAACAAAAACACAAAAGTCCAATGTCAGAAATAGAAAATGAAAAAAATGAGTCATTATTTCATTTTCTGCACTTTCAATCTGAGCAATAAAGTTAAAAAATGAGTCAATGTCAATTGTTTCATTTTGGTTTTAAAAACAAAAATTGAAAAATTGTATTTTTTTACTGATTGTTTAGCACCTTTGTTTTCAATTACTTTTCTAACAAAAACTGACATGTCCACTGTACGGGAATAACAAAGCTACTGTACGTTCTGAAGAGGAAAATTGTGAATTTCCCATCAGGCAGCCCGATCTGGTGCAAAACAATGTTGAATTCATGTTGCAGTTATTATAGGTGATTCGAGTCTCCCTGCTTGGTTGTTAACAAAGGTAGACAGATAACTTGTTTTGATGTGTGAAGACACTAGCGAGGTTTTTAAAAGACTGCAAGAGGATAAAAATATAGCTTTCATTTTGCACCTCTTTCAGTTCATTGCCATTCACCTAAAACATCACCGTACAGCAGAGGGTGTGTTTGTTTGTTGGATGCCTACAAATAAACCATCCACCATCCTCTGAATTTGCACATTTAAAATTGCAATCTTTTGCACTTATGACTGGGATTCAGTTAATTGTACAGGGCTAATGCTGAGCACTGAAAAGCATTTGTGTCCAATGAAATACTCCCCTGTTTTGTTGTGGCTCTTTTTGTAATGTTTAATTTTTTACTCAACCACAGTCTCCCCCTGTTTTCTGTCTTTCTGTACAGAAAACGGTCCAAAAGCAAGCCTTTAAAAAGAAAAACATGGCCTTTCACCTCGGTTTGTGTTCACCTGCTAATAATACTTTCAGACAAATCCCTTATGTAATCATTAAGCATTTGATCAGTAAATGCAAGTTAATTCTGCTTTTACAGTAACTGACAAGTACTTTTATTTCGTTATTTAACATACAATTATATAACATGCAATTAGAGGTGAATAGTTCTCAAGTATATTTACTCCTTTACATGTACTTGGGTACTTTTTTCAAATAAATGTACTTCTAGAGTTGCTGTTTTAGAGAATACTGTTTACTTTTAAAAATGTAAATACATTTTGCTCCACCTCAGTGAGAAGGAGTAAAAAAGGTGAAAACAATGACAAAATAATCAAAGACATTTAAAATGAACTAAAGAATCAAGCAAATTATCAAAATGAATAAACTAAGCAACAAAACAAACCAAAAATGAAAAAATAAGAAAATAATCAAGTATATTAATAAAAAATAATAAAGAAACTGAACAAAAAATGAAGGCCACAATAAACAAGCAAAAATGAACAAAATATTCTAGAAAATGAGTAAAAGTGAAAACAACACTTCTAAAAAGTTAAAATGAACAAATTAAAGAACAAAATGAACAATATAATCAAACAAAATAAGCTGCAAAATGATCAAAATAATAAAGTAATAATAAAGGTTTGAATGCAACATATGCTGTCATAAATTTCACGTTATGAGTTTATTCACGAACTGAGATACTTGTTTACTTTGACTCAAGTACTTATGTATATGAGTACTTCTACCTGAGTCACAATGAGAGTAACAATACTTGCACTGTTTCTGTTTACTGTACACACCACTGCATGTAACTAATATCTATTAACACTGCTCACATGTCTAAAACATTCACCGCTCTGTTTCCTGTTGGAGTCTTCGTTCTTCACTGTCAGTTTGAATCTACATCACTACTGTAAAAACAAATGACACTGAACATGATGCTTTATCATCACCTGTGGCCTCATTTGACATTTGAAGTCACTATGATCCCTGACTTTTACCTTTTTCTCTTCCGCATGGAGGCTCCCTTGGTGCTTACCAAGGGCGTAGGTTTGCATAGGGACGGTAGGGACAAAACACTACCAACTTTTCAGGAGGCTCAAATTGTCCCCAC
>JAQQAE010002936.1:0-21219 GCA_029823295.1 Pseudamia nigra | reverse complement strand
GGCTCGAATGCACTCACATTACTAAAATGATCCGCGCTAAAGGTGTGAAACGCGCCCAGGCGCGGAACGAACTGCCAATGTGAGTACGCCCTAAGACACTTTTGTGATGTCATCAGGTCCTGAAGTCATCTTCTGAAGTACTCAACAGATTTATCTTTGAGTGAATGGTGTTTTGTTTCCAAATGCCGCTTCAGTTTTGACGGCTTCATTCTCTCATGTGCCAACACCTTGCTGCACAAAACACACAGGCTTTTGTCCTCAATATAAGAAAATCCATTTCTCACATAGCCTGCATTGTACCTGCGTTTCGACATGCTCAATTAGCATATGTAAACAAACTTCTCAGGTCTTCTTCTATGGTGTGAAATGGCAGGTGTCCACTCGCATTACAGGGCATTATCACCAACTAATGTTAAGAAGTGTGAATAGATGACACACAGTTGATTTTTTTTTCTTAACATTTTTTTAGCCCAGACAAAGGCCTGCAACCCAAAATTGGGTCTCGACCCATCAGTTGAGAACCACTGCTTTAGACCATCACTTGTCACGCACAGAGGTAGCGTGGGTACAGAGTGAGCAGCCCTATTAATGCTACTGCAACCACTGTACAAATTCATATTATGGCAGGAAACACAGTTAAATAAAGAGAAAAGTGTCCTTCATTTCGTTGTTCCTAACTGAAAGTGCATTTAACCACCATGGCCACCACAGCATTTTGCAGCGACATGCCATCCATCTGGTTTCGCTTCGGGAAACATTTGGCAAAGGATCACATTTTTATTGGGGGCTAATAATTTTGAACTTTAATCTATGTCACTGCAGCGTCTTAAGAGCAGCTGAAACCAAACCGTGACTGACCTGTTCCTTCAGCTCATCAATGGTTTTTTCCGCAACTGACATCTCCTCCTGCAGCTTCTCTTTCTGACTCCTCAACGTGTCCAGCTCAACGTTCTTCTTCTCCATCTGTTTCTGTAACTTCACATGTTCTTGCTTCTCTGAGGCAGACAGGTCACGCATCCTGAACACAAAGAAACACCAGACATATCAGGATCTGATGAACAGCGCAGAAGGTACTTTTACATGGATCAGCCGTAATTATGACCACTGATAGGTGAAACGTTAATACTATCAATTGTCTTACTATAACGACAACTGTGAGTGGATGGGATATATGAGGCTGTCAGTGAGCATTTACTCATTGAAGCTGATGTATTTCAAATTAAAAAATAGGCAGTGTAAGGATTCACAGCAACATAGACAAGGACCACATTCTGATGTCAAGGCAACCGGATCAAAAGCATCTCCAAACCTGTGGGTCTTGTTGGGTGGTCCTGGTTCTGCAGTGGACAGAACCCCATGAGGAAGGAAGGACAACTGCATCTCAATCCAGTAGAATAACTAAGGGAACAAAACATTACTACCACCTAATATTGTGTAGGTTCCCTCTTTTGATGCCAGAACAGCTCTAAGCCAAGAAATGAGCTCTAGCAGACCTCTGAAAGCTGCTGTAATAACTGACAGTGTATTACACATTAGACATTATGGTGACACATACTTCAAATCCTGTAAGCTGTGAGCTTGGGCCTTCACGAATCTGTCCTGTTATTACAACATATTTCACAAATACTCAGCCAGATTGAAATCCAGTTATTCATCCCAAAACCATTTCTGTTGGGGTTCTATCCACTGCAGACTAGAACACCCCGCAAGATTTTTAGGTTCAGATGCAATGACCCAGTCGTGTATCATCGCTATTTGGTCCTTATCAAAATTGTTTAGATCTTTACTTAGTTTGGACAATTTACTGCTTTCAGTGGAACAAATATAAGGACTAAATGTTCACTTGCTGTTAATACTGTATACATAGCATTATGACCACTGACCGGTGAAGTGGTCATAATATTATGTGCATATATATACAGTATATACATTATATTGTTGTGAACAGACCTGACCAGAGCTTCCTTCAGTCTACCATTCTGCTCTTCAAGCTGTTTGACATGATAACTGGAAGCAGCTCCGTCTGAACCTGAAGAGAAAAACAAAAATACGACGGGGCTCATTATCTGTGCCTCATACATTAAACACAAAATATAAAAGCAACACTTATGTTTTTGGTCCCATTTTTCATGCGCTAAAGTCAAAGATCAAAGACTTTTTAATGCCGTAGGATCAGTGAGATCTTCAGCCGTAATGAAAATGAAATGGTTTGATCTCAAACTCTGCACCAAAAAAAGTTGTGCAACCAGTGGAGAACAGAACACAACAGAACTGACACCACTGGATTCATGCATTGCTGGTGTAGACACTGGCATCATCGGCGATACAGCTCTCCGTGGCATCATTATGCACAGACATAGTGACATTCCAGCTGTACCCACAGAACAAGGTGGACCATCCAAAATCCAGACAGACAGCAAAAGAAACACATCACTATCTGAAATCTATATTTTCTCAAACTCAGGTGCTGGTTCCGTCTATATTCCCGGAGCCAAAGGTGCTGACTGCTGCGGTTCCACAAAATCAAATGGACAACAGTAATAATTGTAATAAAGGACCAGTTAACAAACCTCACCAATGTGTTGATGCAAATAAATGAAACACTAAAACAAAATCGCTGCCTGTGCTACACAGATGCTTAATAAACTACTGTATAACCATAACGATTGTTGTGATTTTTTTTTGCCATTATGTAGCAAAATTGATGTCTTTCTCTTAATACAATAGGCTAATGGGCAGATTTACCAAACTACACATAATCACTAACTGAGGAATAATTAATAGGTTGGGATTCCATGCTATTACCCAAAATGCATATTTGCAGTTTTCCTGTTCAACCACTAGTTTCTGTACATAAGCATGGTCAGAGATGTGCTTGTATTTACACACTTTAAGTACAAGTTGATAAATCTCATACTTTATGTGGGAATGATCGTACGCACTCAGTACACACACATCTGTGCATAAGCATCACTTTATGTATTTCATTAGTTTTATGTACAATTTATGGTTTATGATCATAAAGTCGAAGAATTTCTACACTTAGAAGGTGTGTGAGTAGAATTAATTGTAATAGTGTTGTATAGTTTATTTAATGGTGGCTTTACATGGAGGCGAATTGTCTTTAATTCTTTAAATCAGTAATCACTGTGTTCATTTGGTTTGTGAATCAGTTCATGTCACTGATTTGACGATTTCTACTTTACAAACAGTGTGTGTTGCTGTACTCATCCACACTAACCCACTCTTATGGCACTTGGCCACTGCATAGTACCTATTTTGCACATTTTTTGGTTTCCTATCAGAATGAAATAGCTGGTGCAGCATTGCATCTGACATCTGACTTTGTTCTTTGTTGCTTTAGTAAATAGTTTGGTGTTATAATTACATGATTTTGTTAGGGTTTAAGACTAAGATGAACAGACATCATTTGCTCACATGGATTGGCCACCATAGAGTCCAGACCTTAACCCCATTGAGAATCTTTGGGATGTGCTGGAGAAGGCTTTGCACAGTGGTCAAACTCTACCATCATCAGTGCAAGATCTTGGTGAAAAATTAATGCAACACTGGATGGAAATAGATCTTGTGACACTGCAGAAGCTTATGCCACAATGCCACAGCGAATGCGTGCTGTAATCAAAGCTAAAGGTGGTCCAACAAAATATTAGAGTGTGTGTGACTTTTTTTGGTGGCGACGTTTTTTTTTGGCCAGGCAGTGTATCTGGCAAATTATTGTTTATTGTATATAATATTGTTTTGCTTTGTGTATTGTAAATAGTATTTATCCTTTAGCCTTGTTTCTTTATTTTCTAAAGCAGTGTGTTTTATATTTATTTTCCATGGGGGTGTGTTTGTCTAAGTTTGGAATACCTTTATTCCTTGTGCAATGTTATTAGACCTTAATGCCAACACAAATTCTTTGTATGTGTATGAATATTTGGCAATAAACATGATTCTGTTTTAAATACTTGTTATATTTCATTTCCACATTGGTTATTTGTTGCACCTTACTGTCTAATAATGAGATCTGGATGTGGTTGCAGAAATTTGTTTTATTTTTCATTCCACACTTAAAATATTGGAACATCTCACATCTTAGAAATTGGTATAAGCAAAGTTGAAAAAGAAGGCATATTTTCAAGAAAGAGAGCAGCTTTAAAGGAGTCCTGAAGAGTCAAGGTACCTCACAAGTACTCTCCTCACCCTCTTTCCCTCCCCTTCATTAGAGCCAGTGCAATGGCTATTGCTATTGAGAGCTTGGGGGAGGTTGTGAGTCCTTTTTCACTTTGTATTGTTGTATAGTTCCCAAAACAGAGTACTCATCCACAGTCTCCTTGTTGGCCTTATGGTCTTGGTCTTGCACTTATATAGCGCCTTTCTACCCTACGGCACTCAAAGCGCTTTACACTGCTTTCCATTCATCCATTCACACACACATTCATACACCAGTGACACTCACTGGGAGCAATGTGGGGTTCAGTGTCTTGCTCAAGGACACTTTGGCCTGTGGACATGAGAAGCTGGGATTTGAACTACTAACCCTTCGGTTCCTGGACAACCTGAGATGTTGTGGAGAACAAAGCAGGAGTAAATGACAGGGCAGGTCATCCAAGTTTATGTCCATAGGCTTTTTTAGTGCAGCAAATCTTGCTTTGTGGCATCCAAAAGCACACTCCATGAGCACACATGCCCTACACAAACACAACCTAAAGTACTGTTCCTAAGGTGTGGCGCCACCTTTTGAATATTCCTTGATCAGGTAAGACGACAGTGGATAGGCAGGGTCACCAAGAAGAAAAACTGGTATGGCCTCCTCACTGTCCACAATCTGCTTTTTCAGAGCAGGGATTTTGCCAGTCTTTAAGAATGTGTTTAGCTTTGAATTAGCAAACACCCTTGCATCATACACACCCCCCAGGCCACTTTATCACAACATAAAGCCATTGTACTTGTAGTCACAAACAGCCTGTACATTAAGGGAATATTTGCCTTTCCTGTTGATGAAGTCCATGGAGTAAGTAGGTGGCTGTTTGATTTCAATGTGGGTGCCATCGACAGCTCAAAGACATTGTGGCATGCCAGAAGCATAATGGAAGAGGACAACCAAATTCTCAGCCTCAGGCTTTGTAAAGGCAGCTTGATGTATTTTGGATCGAGGTGGATGATGAGCGGCTTGCACGTCTGCTTAACATTGACGGAGACAGCCTGTCATGACACACCGAAGCCATTAGCAGTTTTCTGTAGCCGTCCCTCATTGCTCAGGTAATACAGCATTAGTGAAACCTTTTTCAATGGATCAATAGCTGCCCTCATTTTGTTGTTTGCCCTTCGATATATGGGTGCAGTTCTTCACTCAGGGTGACAACAGAGGCTCTGGACACGCAGAAGTTCCCCCTCCACTCATTATCCACAACAATGGCATTGACAAAGTAGTCCCACCAACTGCGAGTTTGGCCATGTCTTACCCCAGACTTTCTCCTGGTTGCCCTTGTTCTCTGCAGTGGATGTAAAAAAATGTGTCACATGCTGTTCACTATATCCACGGTCACGGTGGTAGTAGAGGAGCATAAATTCTGCTGTAAAAGCCATAACAAGCTCAGGAGCTACTGCAGCAAAACCACAAGCCTATAAGCCGCCATTGTTACTGTTGCTGTATTTAGCGCAAGCGGGTTATGAGAGGTTACAGGAGAGGTGTGGCTATGGGGTCATCGTTTGAGAAAAGATGTGTATACGTTGCAAACATGGAAACGCAAGTGTAGCATTTTCAGATTTATCCACTCTGGGACCCGTTTACAAAAAGTAGCATTTTTGGCCTCCCAAAACGCTGGCTCAGTTTGAATGAAATGCCTAACCGATAAAGAACTTATGTGGATACATATAAACCCTTTTTCGTGTGGACAGCCCCTAAAATGTTCAGTTTTATCAAACAAAACAATAGCACAAATTTTGAGGATGTATGCATTTGGCATGCTGACTGGATATCCACCAGAGCTGTTGCCTGTGAATTGAATGTTCTTTTCTCTAATATAAGCCATCTCGAAAGGCATTTCAGAGATTTCAGCTGTACATCTAACCAGCCTCACAACCACTCAAGCCCAGGACCTCCACACTCAGCATCTTCACCTCCAAGATCATTTGAGACCAGCCACCTGGACAGCTGCGGCAACAATCAGTTTGCATAACCAAAGAATTTCTGCACAAACTGTCAGAAACCATCTTAGGGAAGCTCATCTGCATGCTCACCATCCTCATCGGGGTCTCGATCTGACTGCAGTTTGTCATAGTATCTGACTTGAGTGGGCAAATGCTCACATTTCTCATTTCTCATTTATTTATTTGAGCAACAAAACAGCAATACAGCAGCAATTTCCATGTATCAAAAGAAAATGATATTTAAACTGTGCTCAAAAGGAGCAGATAGAAGTTCCAAGAACTTATCAAGTCCACCCCTTCACATTTAAATATAAGACAAAATGGATCCCACGTTCATTTGATGGCATCTGGCATGGGGAGGTGATAAATCTGGGTTTTCACTGAACAGAGCAGATGGTGGACAGCGTGAATGGCATCATGTGGATAATGGTTTGCTGATGTCAACATTGCGAATCGAGTGGCCCATTCTAGCCATGGGGTATGGGCAGGTGTATGTTATGGACAAGAAACCCAGGTGCATTTTATTGATGGCATTTTGAATGCACAGAGATACTGTGATGAGATCCTGAAGCCAATTGTTGTGCCATCCATCCACAACCATCACCTCATGGTGCAGCAGGATAATGCATGGCCCCATGTTAAAAGGATCATAATACAGGATACCCTGTAATATGACAGTATCATGGTACTCTAGCACCATGGTATATGTACGATATACAGTATACTACAATACCATGTACTATGGTATATATAGTACATATACCATAGTACATGGTATATGCATATTAGAGCACCTTGGTATATGCATTGTAGTATATATACCATGGTACTAGAGTCCTATGGTACTGTCAAAAATACCATTTATCATGGTAGACATACCATTGCAAAATTTCATGGAACTCTAGTACCATGGTGCTGTCAAAAATACGGAGACCGTGCTCAAGTATTCGGGGTCTTGCTGTGATTTGGGTCCCAGTCCTCTCTGAAGCGCCGGCTTAATGGGAACCCCGGCCAGAGTCAGCTTCACACCTGCCGGACCCTGAGCACTTGTTCTCTCCACAGACATCACCTGACCAATGAAACGCTGTACCGGATGAAGTGCGTCCTCTTCATGCTTCGGTCTGGATGATTCAATGTACTTCTCCCTCTGTGCTTTAACTTGCTGTAAGATGTTGCAGTCTGACGTTCTGGAAACATACTGGTTCCAGGACTTCACAGTGAGCTCTTGTTGTTTCTGTCGAGATATAATCTCTGTGTACATGAGCTGCTCATCCATAATTTCCTGTTTCTGTCCTTGCTGCAGGAAGTCGTTGTGTTCCTCGATAACCCTCCTGGTTGCGTCCTCTCTTCTCTTAATGGTATCTTCCAGAAACTCCTGATCTGGAGTGATTGGCCTCACATCATCCCGGATCAGCTCACGGTTCATCTCATCCCAGACCTCGCTGACCTTAAAGTCCATGTATCTCCTGACGAGGTTCAAAATCACAAAATCCTCTGCTGATAATCCAGGAAGATCCTGAAATCCAAGTTTGCAGAAAATGGAGTAAATCTTCGGCCATACATTTTTGGACATTTCCAGCATGGTTGGAGCATGTGAACATTGAGTGTTCTCCTGCTGGTGATGACTGAAGATCAGCCTCTGTGGGTCGCTGAGCCCCTCGTCTGGGCTTTGACTGATGCACATCTGCAGCAGTCGACCCGGAGCTGTCCGACCCACAGCGTCCCTCCAGCTCTGCAGGTGAGACACAGTGGTGGGGTTGTCACATAGCTCCAGCAGCGTGGACAGAATGATGCTGTGCACACAACTGGAGCTCGAATTCAGCAAGTCAAGCAGAACTAATGCCCCTTCTTTAGCCAAAAAGTAATCTTCAGTTGTGTAGCAGGTAGCAATACAAGACCACACGCAATCAACTGTGGATAAGATGAGCTTCTGCCCTGATAAACTGTGGAATGGATCAGCACCTTTCTTCAGGAAGTGAACTGTCATATCAACTCCTTCGGACCCAAACAACTCCTTTCTGTGCATATCAGTCTCACACAGAGCTGAAAGGATGAGCTGAATATCTGATTTTATCTCCAGGCTGACAGCATCCTCCTCTTCACGACTCGCCTCCATCTGCATTAAAATCCCCAGGAGGTGGTCGACGGTTCCCTGGTCACAGAGATCCTGGATGACGGACTCCTCACCTAGTGACGTCACCGATCTTAGGACTCGTATACACAGCCTCATCTGGGCCTTCTTACTGCCTCTGATTCCTTGATCCAAGTACGCAGTTTGCTCAATACACCAGTCCAGCAGCAGCAGCAGACACGTGTTTCCCTGAAAAGACATGTAGTCATCTAACATGAGTGGTGCAATGGCAGACAGGGTGGTGAGGGCATGCAGCTGGAGCTCCTCCCGCTGCTCAAGTGACCAATGCCACAAACCTGATCGGACGTCAGTAAAGTTGGACACCGGCTTCAAGAGCATCATCAGAACCAGCAAAACCTGTTCCTCTTTAAACAGCTGCAAAGCAGCCGGGTTCTTTGACATTAAAACCAACATATTCAGAAGAATCTTCTTCATCTGCAGATCTTCATTATTATAACAGAGTTTAAAGTTGGAAAGCAAAGAGCTATGACTTTTCAACTCTGGATATGTGGCCAAAATGACAAGCTGTTTGGCAAATAGACTGTCGATAGACAGGGAGTTGGTACAGTCAGCAATTAGAGTGGTGAACACCAACAGGTCATTTCTCAGCTGAAAGTTGGAGAGATGGACGCTGTTCAGCAGCTGGTGAAAAAACGCCTCTTTCAGAGATATGACACACTTGATGCTGCTGAGCTGAGCCATCACCTCCTCCTTGTTTCCTTGCTCCACAAGGTTCCAGAGGATTTCTGACGAGTGAAACAGGACTTGACCTGTAGGATCAGATTCATTCATTTGGAGGCAAATCATCTCAGCTCCCCGTGCATTTAGTATTAAGGCACAATTTAAGACAGAGGAGCTGGAGAGGATCTGAAGGGTGTGCAGGAGCTGTAGCTTAATGTTTAGATGGTTCACAGAGGCCATGGAGAGAAGGAGGGTCTCAGCCAGGTTACTGTGCTCCAACAGCTGCTGCGTGTAGCCTGGAGAGGTCGGCTGCAGCCCATCAAACAGCTGCCTGTGAGCCACAGAGCTATAGTAGGATTTCACACATGCGATAACATGCAGCATCACATCAGCATCTGACACCCTCATCAGATACCCTATTTGGGAAAGGAAGTCTGTGACATCCTGTGCGTACCTCACTCCATCAGACACCCTCTGCTTTAGGAAGGGAAGCCTGCTAATTTTAAGTGCCTCACACAAAACAGGCAGGTAGTCAGGCTGATCCTTTGCTTTCTCCGCACAGATGTTGAGTATTTTAGTGATGCACTTCAGGTCCTTCAAAAGAAAACCATTCTGGCTCCCCTTAAATAACTTCTTCAGGACGTAGAGGTTCCTCTCCTTCAAGTTTGCTGTCAATGGGTTTTCAAGCAGACGGATCACCTTTTTAATGTCAGGAGTTTTAGCACTGATTTCCTGAATGTGCTGTTTTTTGTCCACTGGTGTTGGTCCATTAACAGGGATGTCCGGTTTTCTTCTTTGCACAACTTTCCCCGAATCCATTTGAATATTTGAAGGACCTTCTGTCGTTTCAATGCTGGTTATATTTTTGGTTTAACAAATGCCAAGTCTTAAAGCATGACTACATGACTAAACAACATAAATTTAACATGCAGTGCTCTTGACAAGCACCCCTATCTTAATAAGAATGAGCTATGCAAAAATCACCAATGTCAACAGCCTGTTTCATACTAGAAAATTTGCAATATCTGAAGAAAATGTGTGGGATTGCTGACCCAAAACAGCCGAACCTCCTTAAGTTTGAGTAAAATGTATAAATTTGAAGTATTATGAAGCGTTATGTTTAACTTCACTCTTCAATGAATAAGTTATCAAAGGACAAAAGGGGCACTGGAGGATAAAAAAAAACGACAGTGCAGCGTTGCCATGGTAGCCACACAGCATGGCAGTCTAATCACGAAAATTCCATTTGAGTTCTCCATTCATTTTGTATGGGAAAAAAATTTGGGGAAAAAAACAAAATTATTTCGAAACTACAAAAGATAGATTTATGAAAAGTAATAGCTGTCATGTCCCAAAAGAACTTGATGTGATGGTGTTTGAATGGTGTGAATCAGGCAAAAACTGTGGGATGGGATGCTAACAAAAAAAACGTACAAAATAATAAAAAAAGAGTGGGAAGAACATGGGATGGGGTTAACTAACTACCACAAACAAGTGTATAGCTATTAGATAAATCAAAATAATCTATCAGGACTATTCAATGATGCCTCATCAATTACAGATCAAACTGAACACAGCATCCTTCCATGAAGTCGGCCATTGCCACAGCAACGGTTGCTAGGGGAAACAGCTCTGTTTATTTCATGTCTTAAACTCATTTATTAAAATTATTTTGATTTATGTTATTTTGCCCCTGGTTTTGCCCATTTTCCTTTGAAAAATCTCCTGATCACTACTACAATCTAATCCATTGATCCTTGTGCCATTTCTGACCTATCCGGAAAATTTCATCCAGCCTGTTTGAACTCTTCTTTGGTTGTGACACTATGGAGCCAAAAGGGAACTCCAGTTCTGCTTTTACATTCCAAAGGTCAGAGCTGTTTTGTTAATTTCTTTTGTCTTGGCTCGAAGGGTCATAACATATGGAGGAGGCTTACAAATTAACAGAACTAAAAGTGCATTTATTGTTTCTAAAACAGTACAGTAAATGCAAATAAACGAACTAAAGAGCCAGAGCTCGACACATGGCTTCCAGGATGCAGGCATGCAGCTGAGAGAGAGAGAGAGAGAGAGAGAGAGAGGGCAGAGCAAGCCAGGTCTCAGTGGACCGCTTTGGCCTCACTCTTCAGTGAGGCTGAAGGTAGTAAGTTTAAGTTGCAATACTACCGCTTGGCAGCTGGGAAACCGATCGTCCGGCTCCATCCATCCATCCATCCATCCATTTTCTACCCCTTAATCCTCCTCCGGCTCCAAGAAGCTTTTTTTCCACAGAGATACATTGAAAATACTAAGCAAATAATTTTTTTTCATGGGTCATCATGGTCTCAAACATTTTATTTGGACACTCTAATAAGTAATGTACTGATCCATCTTTAAGTTTTTGCTTCGTTATTAAGATATTACAGCAAATAATCCAACAAATCACTGCCATGTTGGGGTTTGATTGACATGTCGCAACAGCAACAGTTTGGTCGTGAAGTCGGACCGATTCGGACCTTTGTATGGACATAGTTATACATGAGATACACTCGACTGTAGCTGTGGGTAAGTGTTTACGCTAACACCACTGCAATATGACTTTGTTTGATACTGCGTGGGGAAGTTTTACCGCATCAGTAAACTAGCAGCTAATATTAGCTCCCCATGAGTCTGCTGGAATGAACGCTTTGTAAGCCCCGATGCCGTTTGTCCAAATATGGTTACATTCTGGTTTTGGCTCCAAGATGCCATCCAGGAAGTGACAATTTGATTGGCCTCAAAATGGCCCTTCAGAAACTAATTGGTGACGTCATGGTCACTTTGTCTAGTAACATATACAATCTATGCATGCGACAAAACATCTCATCACTGTGCCGATTGGGGAGGGGACCAGCGAAAACTACAGAGTCCGACATGGTTTTTGCATACTCGCACACCTATGCCTTCCGATTGCCTCAATCGGGCGTCATTACCACCAACATGATTTACAGTCCTAGTGTATTTATGTTTACCTTTAGCGAGCAGTTTTAAGTTTGATTCTATGTCACTGGCTCTGGCCCTGGCCCCCAGGATACACCTGACTATGGCCGCTGGTGCTTTCACATTTCAGACTATTGAGCTGCCAACTGTCAGAGTCTGCTCCTCAGGGGGGTGTGCCGCTGAGTGGGAAGAATCTGTTAGAAACGTGAACTGACTGATGACCCGTGGGACTCTTAGCACTATGCTTCTTTCCACGGACAGTAACCCACACACAGTGGTTTCCCGGCTGCATGGGATTCTGCGGGGGTGGCTAATACTTGACATGCTAACCGGGTCTGACCAAACTAACAGGCTAGACAGTTTGTTTTTGACCGAGCGGAGACGCGTTTCCAATTCGGTAAGTCTGGCCTCCAGCACCTGAAATAAGCTACACTTGATGCAGATCTTATCTTCTGTGAAGGAGGCAGATAAACTAAACATGTGACACACTTTGCAAGAAAGAGAGGAAGAGGCAGGAGGAGAGACAGAAGCACAGGAAGGAGCAGAGTTAACAGGAGAAGCCATAGCGAACGCTTAGATGAAGTTTAGCTAATGCTAAGCTAGCGGATAATAACCGAGATGGAGATAACGTTAGTGATGTGGGTCTGAGGCTCAAACCTGAGTATGTGAATAGATGTCACTAGTCAAGCCAGGGGAAACAGCTGATTGATCCGAAAAACAGAAAATAGAAGCTACGAAGCTAGAACAAGGTCAACAGGGTGTACAATCTACTCTCACCACGGTTGCAGAAGTGAGCAGCAGGGAGCGCGTAGAGAGCACCAGTCGATGTAAACAGTACTCCCTTGTGCAGCTGCAAACATTACCATGATGGCAGATTGTGCGAGTCATCCAAAAACATGCCTGGATGTTTTTGGATGTTCTTGTTGTTATTCTATCTAAAAGAAGATGAAGAATAACGCTGCGTGACAGACGACTGGTATGTTGATGTCATTGCAGGGGGTTGTGTGGATCCCTCCATGCTGCTCTGTTTACAACCATGGGCAGGTATATACACACCCAGTCATGTTGTCACGCTTCACAATTCGGGAACCTACTATTCTCTAGCTTGAACTGGGAACCAAGGTTCCAGGTTCCGAACCAACTCGGAACTTGGATCTCAAACCAGAGCTGTGCCGGTTCCCTGTTGGTGTAAAAGGGGCCATGTAGGCCCAGGCCACACCCCTATGTAGGGAACCTGAAATGGAAGTACAGAGATTCACAACACACAGAGCAGCACAGAGTGGGGTGTAACACTCCCTTCCTTAAAAATGACACCCATGCTGGTGTCATCCTAAGGCACATGTCACAATGAGTCAGCAACAAATCAAATTTCACCAGTTCTTTCACTATACCTTTGTGATTAGGGGAACAAAGGGGGTTTACCTCAGGGAACCTAGTTGTAGCACACGGTGTCAAAAGATGTTGACCAGATTTTGACTTTGGCAGAGGACCAGCAGAGTCAATGGTAAGTCTTTCAAAAGGTTCACCGATCACAGGAATTGGATGAAGAGGGGCAGGTGAAATCACCTGGTTTGGCTTACCAACTAACTGACAAACATGGCAGGAATGACAGTATTTAGAAACATCTTGCTTCAAGCCAGGCCAAAAGAACTACTTCAAGATCCAAAAATAGGTCTGCGTTATTCCCAAATGTCCAGACAGAACTGTATCATGAGCTAAAGCCAATATTTGTGGTTGATAACAAGAAGGAACAACAATTTGATGTACTATAGACCACATGCCTTCTTCCCCACCGAAAGGAGACCACTTCTGCATGAGAACAAACCTTCCAAATAATAAGCAACTTGAGGTGCTTACTATTGCAGCTGCAAGATAGAGTGGGATCAGTGCTTTGAGCTTCAATAAGATCTTTCCTGCAGAACTTTAGAGGACTGTCAGCCTCAGCAGAACAGGTGAAAGGGCTAGTCAAAGTGACCTCAACTGGCTCAACAGGCTTGACAGATGTGGATCTGTCATGTCAGAAATGTAAGAACCTGCAGGCACAAATTTTTCATGACCACTAGACACAGACATAAACACTTCTGACACACCAACACGTTCATTTTGGCGTCACTGAGCATGAGTCACAACCGAGGGCCAATGACGTCACGGTCACTTTGTCCAGTTACACATACAGTGTATGGCCACAACACATGCAGGAAAAAATTATGCTTGGTCAGACTTTACAACTTCATGGCAATAGGATTGAATGGATCAGTCACCACAATGAGCTCAGGAAACACTTTCCCACCAGCCAAATTATTCCCCAAAGTCATTTCCACATTGACTACAGGAAGTTCAGGACGAATAGCTACATTGCAGGAGCAGTAACCAGATTATGTCTGTGAAGATTCTCAGTCATCAAAGGCGTGTGGTTTTCCTTCTGTAGACTGGACTGGACATTTAGTTTGAAGATGTTTTGCTACCTATCCAGGAAGCAGAACTGAAGAAGCTCCCTGGATAGGCAGCGAAACGTCTTCAAACCACATTTCCACTCTAGTCGACAGAATGGAAAACCACACGCCTTGAGCAACCAGATCAGTTTTCACATGAATGCTATGCAGGGGAGCCAAAATCCATGTCATTTCACATCCATGAACCACAGTATTTGCACATGTTAAGGTTTTATTGGAGAGAGGCAAAACACTTCCTAGCAACAATGACTGGGATGCTTCTGTATCTCTTAAAATACGTATTGGCACCGATTCTTCAGACTCAGAAAGGGCTACAAAACCACCCATGTGAAATGGAGCCTAAGGTTCATTAGGCTCACCTGAAAAGGACTGACTGCAACCGCCCCTGACATCAGCTACATCCTTAGCCCTCAGATCTGAACCAGCCTCTACATTCAACAATCGGTGTTGAACAGAAGATACAAGCCCCACAGGCTTGACATTTCTCTGCTTCTTAACAAGAGCATGACAATTAGTTATCACATGACCAGATCTTTTGCAGTAGGAACAAACACACTCTCGCTTGCCAGGATAGTTTTATTAACGGGATGTGTAAAACCAGATCTGTCAGCATTTTTAGAGCGAGGTCCACGAACAAAGGTTCAAGATGTTTATCATGGAATACAACCTTATAATACAGAACATACTCATTAGCCAGAATCACAGCATCCTCCACCGTACAAACTTTCTGTTCACTCAAATAGGTTGGAATAGCCTCAGGAACACAATTTCTGAACTCTTCTAGAAGTACTAGCTATTCTAGTTGCTCTTTGGTGTCAACCTTCAA
The DNA here is from genome assembly GCA_029823295.1 of Pseudamia nigra. Classification (NCBI taxonomy): domain Eukaryota; kingdom Metazoa; phylum Chordata; class Actinopteri; order Kurtiformes; family Apogonidae; genus Pseudamia; species Pseudamia nigra. Next base: position 6,014 of record JAQQAE010002936.1, on the reverse strand, counting down.
AGACACACCATTTGTTGAATAATGTTTCCGTTTCGCTAGAAAACTCAACATAGGTCTGCCTCTCACGTTTATGACAAACTTTGAACTGCTCCCTGTAAGCTTTTGGGACCAATGCATGAGCTCTCAATATAGCATCTTTAACCAACTCATAGTCAGAGCTTTGAGCAAGTGTTAATGACACATAAAGGATGGTTTACCAGTTAGTACACAGTACAAAACCAGTGCCCAGATATCCCTAAGCCAGGGGTAGGCAAATCCAGGCCTCGAGAGCCGATGTCCTGCAGGTTTTCCAACTGCCCCTGCTATACCCACTGTTGATTACCTGGATCAGGTGTGTTCAGTTAGTCAGAAGCTGGAAGAGACAGTGGGCGGGGCACTGACAGTTGGAAAACCTGCAAGACAATGGCTCTTGAGGCCTGAATTTGCCTACCCCTGCCCTAAACCAACCTAAAGTTATGGCCACAAATTACTGCCCTGCTCACTCATGAACCTTACTGAACTCCCTGGGCAGCACTTCCTGCTCAGTAAGAATGGCAGCTAAGTTAGCTCTAAACTCACTTTTCTTACAACTGGTTGAAGCAAGTTCAACATGGTAATAATCTGCAACAGACAGAAGCTGAGCTTTAGTCCAACAATAAAGCTGCTCTTAAGAAGGAGCTTCCACAAATGCCTCTAACTCAAACTCCATTTTAGGGAGTAGCAACTACCACACAGCTGCGCTACTACCCAAACCAACCTGTAGCAGGTAAACCCACAGTTCAGCAGAAAGCAAAACAACGCTACACAAAAATAGCTATCAAAGACAAGCTCAGTAACCACAAAACCATAAGCAGGGTCAAAAGTAAGTAAAATTTACACACTAGGCCACACAGTAGCAAGTCAAACTATAGAGACAAACATTGCAAATGCTACAAGTCAAGAAGACTACAAAGCACAATCTCAGCCCCACACAAAGCAACCTGCCAACACAGAATGCAATCCAGTGGCATGCACAGGACTACACAACAAAGGATCACACACACAGACAGAACCAACAACAGAACAATAGAATAAACTGGGGCAAGACACAAAGAAGCACAAATGCCAAATAAACACCACTGTGCAAACACTGAATGCTCCTCACTACCTACATTCCAAGAAAAATAAATGGAAAGCCACTGTCACCACATGTTACCACTGGAAAAAAATGGTAGCCTAACCACCCGACAAAAGAACTTGTCTGGTTCCTCTCTACCTCAAACTGAAGCTGTCAAAATAGGCCTCAACTAGACTTCATCAGCATTCTCGGGCATGTCAGGTGCTACCCCAGGGTTACCGCACAGAAATAAATAAAGTGGCAGTTTTCTCTACCACTACCCGATGACTGACTTACACAGACAAGCACAAAAAGACTGACTTATGTGGCAACAGTGATATAAACCAACAAACAAAACATAAGACTAGGGGTATGAAAACAAGTTCACCAAAAAGGTTGGATGAGGCCCCATTATGTTACAACTGGCTCGAAGGGTTATAACATAGTGAGGAGGCATACTAGTTAACTGAAGTAAAAGTGCATTTATTGTGGGAAAAACAAACGCAAATGAACGAACAAAAGACCCAGCGCTCAACACACGGCTTCCAGAACGCACGCAGGCAGCTGAGAGAGAGTGAGTGGGCGGAGCAAGCCAGGTCTTATATAGGGTCACACCACACCCCCAAGCAGGTGTCCTGAAATGGAAGCACACAGATCCACAACACACAGAGCAGCACAGGGTAAGATATAACAATTAGGGATCAACATTCCTGCTTGCCCGGGGCTAGTATCAGATTGTGTTGGCCAAGTATGTCATAATAAATGCTTTCCGGCCTGCACAAGTATAACCCAGTACAAAATGATAAAATCCTACACTCCTTTAATCCTTGAATCCAGTGTTACTCAGCCAATCACGGCATCCACCTTTGTTGCATTACGTGGTCACATCAGCCAATAGAAGCAATAGGAGGAAAAATGAAGACTGTCTATCTCTGTCACATTAAAGTTTGTCATCATAAAGCATTCCTCCGCAGGTTTTATGAGATTTACATTTTTGTTACCTTTCTCCTCGATCTCATGTTTGAGGATCTCCAGGTCCATGGTGAGTTCCTCCACTCTCTCCTTGAGTGAGTCAACCTCCAGCTGGAGAGACTCTGCCCTCTCCTCTGCCATCTCCTTATCCAGGGTGGCCATCTCGATGGCGTCCGCGGTGTCCGACATCTCCTCCACGTATCGCTCTTTGGCCTCCAGTGCTTCTTTGGCCTCCTGCAGTCAACATTCAAGTGTTTACAAAGGGGCCTGATTTGGCCACAATGTCCTGACTTATGTGATTTTGCTTCTGTTTCATGCTGTGTTCTTAAAATAATTGTCCGTATGGCATTAGATAAAAGAGAGTCTTTAAATTTTAGCATTAAGCCAGTTTTTTGAGTGAAAAAACCCAGCTACTCCAAATTTGGTCAAATGGCAGATAAATGCTACTATAAATGAAACTGTTGAAATATTAACTACATTGTTCTTAAAAGTTAAAAGACAAAATGCAATAAAATTAACATACAGCCGCAAGTCCGACGATATGACCACAAAGTCAATCATCAAATGGCGGCCTAAGGTGTCCTGGTGGTAAGTACAATTATGGACACCCTTACGCTTGAACACTGTGTTTATGGACAGTCCGTGACGACTACAGAATTCCAATGACAAAGCACCAAAATAACCAAAAAATTGACCAACTAATGAGAAAGATATTCCACAAATGAATAAAAACTGAACAGAAAAGGGGGAAAAAAAAAATAAATAAAATCAACAAAACGGATAAATTAATGAATGACAGAAAAATTTACCAAATAATGAACAAGATATTCTGCAAAATAACAAAAATAGAACAAAATAATCAATAGAATAAAAACATGTAGAAAATAATCCAAAAAATGTACAAAATGAAGAAAATCAGAAAATGAACAAACCTGACGAACTGACAAACTGACTAGAAAATTGATGATACATGATATTCCACAAAAATTAAACAGATCAGTTCAGTCCAGAAGTAAAAGGACAGACTTGAGGTGTAGATGTAGCTTTAAAACTCAAACAAATTCAAATTTTGTACCTACTAAGGCCTTATTATTATGAAACTGAAGTTAAGGGATGTAAGACACCAGACTTTTTAGGGCCTGTAGACACTGATTCCTGCGTTTTCCTTACCCTCTTGGCCTCTTTGAGTTGTTTCTGCAGCTCGGCCTGCTGCTCCTGCATCTTGGTTTTCCACTCCTGCAGCTGCTCCAGCTGGATCTTGTGCTTCTCCAGCTCCTTCAGCTTGGCCTTATCCTCGGTCCGCTTCATCTTCAAGGTCTCCAGCTTCTCCTCCAGGTCTTTCACCTGAGCCCGCAGAGCCTCCTCCTCCTGAACAGCGTACAGAGAGGATTTCAGATGCAGAAATAATCACAAAAGAGAAACAGCTCTGAAACATTAAGAGACTCAGTCAGATAGTTTCACATGTCATGCTTTAACGTGTTGGGACTTTTTTCCATTTTCACTATTTCTCTGGGTTTTTACATGTACAGTGAAAGCAAAGGATCAGGAAGTTTCATCATTATGCTAGAAAGCTTTCATTTTGGTTTGACTCCAAATGTGATGAGGAGAAAGTCTGTTTCCATTATTTTTTCCACATATAGTTGAGGTTAAAGTTATTAGACCCCCAAGAAAATGTGATTCTTTTCCAAATGTTCCTCATGCTTCTCACTCCAGTTCTGGATACTTGAAAAGACTTTGATAACTTTGAATGTCCTTCTCCTGTTTTGTGTCCCTCAGCAATCGTTCTCACATCTAAACTAATTTCTTTAGTTTTTGAAATGACACTTATACAAGTAATGCCTCAAATCCTTTCTCAAGCGAATATTGGATAAATTAGACACTTCAGTTCACACCCTTAGACCATTATTCACTCAAAGAGTGGTGGTTTGACCTGTGCCTGTAAAAAAAATGTCAGTTCTTCTGGAAGTTAATATGTTGATGCTGGTCATTTTTGTCTTCCTACAATAATTCTAGTGTTGTTTACAAATAGAAATAACACTGTTCCTCAATGAAACTAGCATGCTTTGAAATACTCAGTTAAAAATCTGACATCCTTCTTCAGCAGCTGAAGGAAATATGGCAAAAAAAGGTTTTTTTTTATTTGCCTTTATTTAACTAGGTTAGTCCCACTGAGATAGGTGATCTCTTTTACAAGGTCAAGATAGTAGCAGCACAGTCATGGCAAAACCCCCACCTAGTTTTGACACTAACTGTGACATTGACCTTTTTCCTTGAGGGTCATAATATATTTTGAATCAGCAACCCAGGGGTAGGTTTTTATTTTTTATTATTTTTTTGGAGATACAGAGCCAAATGCTCAGACAAACATGTACAAACACAGCTCTGTGAATCTGGAACAACCCTCTCTGAATAGAGGGGGAGGACGAAGACACGATCTCTCACCCATTTACTGCTCTGTTCTTAGAACTCTACCCAGCCAAACTAGAGCCAATTTCCTGGGTCATTCACCCTCCTCAGGATGAAACCTTAAACGACCCTCTACGACCCTGCTTCTGCCAAGGCCAGGGACCCCAACAACTCTGGAAGGACCCGGGCCCAGGTGAAACTAACACCTCTTAAGCTGGCCGCACACAGAGAAACGTGACTCATCTCATTGAGTTGAGTTGGGATGCGCCATGATTGAAGGAACCTCGCACACAGCTGCAGATTGACAGCACGATGCACGCCTGGGAACTGGCACCATCTATTGACAGTAAACAGTGATTGCGTTGTGACACACATGTCCACCAATGATAAAAGTCGCCAAGTCAGCGTTGTGACCGCCTCACATCGCCGAGACTGAGTCCTGGTGATTCAACATGTTGAATCGGCACGATTTCTGTAGGGATGTCGTCAGAACTGAAAAATATGGGTCGGGAACCGCCTCACATCAAGTCGATTTCCAGTTGAGTAGAGATGAGATGAGTTGCGTTTCTCTGTGTGCGGCCAGCTTTAGGATAAAGGGTGGAGTCCTGAGTCACAGAGTACAAATTCTGGTTTCCACATTAGACCAGTTAGAACTGAAGAAGCTTCCTGGGTAGGTAGCGAAATGTCTTCAATCCAAATAACCAGTCCAGTCGGAAGAAAACCACACGCCTTGGAGAGCTCTCCACTGTATCCCTCCACTATACAGACACAGCATCATCAACAAAAAGAGGCAGGAAATAAATAAATTACCTTCAAAAACAAACTCACATAACACACTTGCACATGGAAAGTGTGGAATGATTGCACCAGAGGTTTACACTCAGACAAAAGTATAACACTTTGTTGATGCAGCTCAGTTTGCAGCTTGTTCCACCCATCAGGATTGAAAACTTGAAAGCTTTCTTCACTATTTCTGTCCTTATTTTTGGAACAACCAACTGTAGAATATCCGTAAAGCAAAGACTGTGACTACCTGGAATTTTCATGGAGGGGTAATAATTTTTACCTCAACTGTACACACACACACACAGCAGATTTAGTTTTAATTCTATGTTAAACATGCATTTTCTACCAAACGGGATGCCTGCATAAAAACACTGCAACTTCAAACAGTTACACCTCAGTGAGTGTTAATATGAAGGTGAAAGAGAAACAACACTTCAACATGGAGCACATACACCTCACACGTCACACCTGTGTTTCCATGACGACAATGTCCTGGAGGTAAAAACACACATCAGAGTGACTGCTTTAACATGAAACAACAGGCATCATGGCTTGTGCTAAATGTTAACTTGATGATTGCTCACACTTTCAGAAACATTGTGGCTCATGATAATAATATGAAAGAAAATTAAGTACAGTGGTGCCTCAGATAACGACGTTCCGGTGTCACGTTCTGTATCCAAATCATTCGTTATCCTAAGCGACTTTTTCCATAGGAATACATGTAAAACCAATTAATCCGTTCTGGACCCACGACAAACTCCCATATAAAGTA